>QPMI01000261.1:0-118826 GCA_004431415.1 Cyanophora paradoxa | reverse complement strand
TTGGGCGACGGCGGTGCGCAGAGGCGGCGGAGCTGCGAGCGATCATGGAGCGCTGGCTGGCGATGCGGGAGAGCTGCAGCAGCTCGAGGCCCGCCACGCCGACCACCTCGACCTCCCCTCCCAGGTCCCCACGGCGCCCCGCCCGCCCACTGGCGCGCCTCACAGGGGGCAGGGGCGGGGTTCGAGGAGGGCGGGCGTGCGGAAGCCCGCTGGCGTCGAGCGTCGCCTCGGTCGCCTCCAGCGTCTCCTCCGCCTCCTCCGCCTCCTCGGGTTCCTCGGGCTCCCACGCCCGGCCGCTCGCCCCGAGCAGGCCGCCGAGCAGGGGCGCCTCGAGGGGGAGAACCGGGCGCTGAAGGAGAGCGTGCGGGTGCTGCGGGTGCAGCTGGAGGCGGTGGGGGCGCAGCACGCGGAGCTCTGCGAGCAGCGCGACGCGGTGAAGCGGCGGCTGGACGAGAACGTGCGCCTCGCCGGCCTCGCCGCCGCCCTCGAGCACGACCTCGCCGAGCACCGCGCCGCCGCCAAGGAGGCCGCCGCCGAGGCCGACCGCCTGCGCGCCCGCCTCGCCGCCGCGAGCAGCAGGCCGCCGCCCTGCGCGACGCCCTCCGCGCCGCCGGCGAGGAGGCCGCCATCACCAAGGTCCCCGCCCCTCGCCCCGCCACCCCTCCCCGCCGCCCCCGACGCGCCCCCGCCGCAGGCCCGCGTCGCCGCGCTGGAGGCCGAGTCGGCCCGCCTGCGGCTCGAGTGCGCGGGGCGCGGGGGCGCGGGGTGGTCGCAGAGGGGGAGCTGACGGGGGCCAGGCTGGAGCGGGACACGGCGATGCTGCAGGGGATGGGGGCGGACAACGTGCAGCTGAACGAGGAGCTCGCGGCGCTGCGCGGGCGCGACGCCGCCCACGCCGACCGCCTCGCCGCCCTCGACGCCGACCTCGCCGCCGCCCGCGCCGACGCCGCCGCCGCCCGCGCCGCCGCCGCACAGTCCGCCCCGCCCCGCCCGCCCGCCCCGCCCCGCTTCCGCCCGCGACAGTGGCGGCAGGGCGCAGGAGCGGGCAGCAGCTGCGGAGGAGGAGGCGGCGCGATCGCAGGCGCTGGCCGAGGAGAGTGCGGGGAGAGCGCGGCGCGCGGGGCGCAGCTTGCCGCCTCGAGGCCCGCCTCGCCCGCGACGCCCTCGACGCCCGCTCGCTGCCGCGCACCCCGCCGGCCTTCTCCGAGGCCCTCGGCCCCTCCCCGCCCCGCCCGCCGAGGGGCCCGGGGAAGAGGCGCTGCGGCCCTCCTGCCGCCGGGCTTTGCGGGGCCCTCGCCTCCCCGCCGGCGCCCCCCGCCTGCGGCGCGCAGCTCCCTGCCCACGCCCCCTCCCGTCCACCCTGCTCCGCACCGCCTACGAGCAGCCGGCGCAGCGCCCCGAGGCCTTTCTCGACGCGCTCCACCCGCATTTGGGGTCGGCCCCCGACCCGCTGCCCCCGCTCCCCTTCCCGGGCGGGGGCCTCCTCCTCGGCGGCCTCATCACCCTCCTCCGCCTCGGCCGGCGCGCGGACAGAGGCCGTGAGCGCCGAGGCCGTCGCCGCCGCCCTCCAGCGCGCCCTCCCGCCCCGCGCCACCGCCTGGGAGCCCGCCCCGGCCCCGGCCCCGGCCCCTGCGCCCGCGCCGGCCTCAGGCACGGAGGCGGCGACGCAGGCGCGGGCGGGGGCGGGGTGGCGGCGGGGGGCGAGGGGCAGTGGCTCGCGGCCCTCGAACGCGCCTTCAGCCTCGCCTCCCACGCCCCGGCGGCGGCCCCGCCACGCAGGCGCCCCCTCCCGCCCCGCGCCCCGCCGCACCCTCCCGCACTCGCCCCCCACGCCCACCTCGCGGTGGCGGGGGCGTCGGCGGCTGGGCTGGCGGGCCGGTGGCGGGCGGCGGAGCTTCACGACGGGCGCCTCGTGGCGCTCGGCCGTGTCCATGCCCGTCTCCCGCGGCGAGCCGGCCCCGCTCGTGCGCCGGCCCCGCCCCGCGCCGCGCCCCGCGCCCCGCGCTGGGAGGGCCACTGAGGGGGCGCGCAGGGCGGGGGGGACCTCAAGGGGACGCTGGAGAGCCTGCAGGCGCGGCTGCAGCGGACGCGCGACGAGTGGTCCGAGTCCATGCGCGAGATCGATGCCCTCCTCTCCCCGTGACCCCGCCCCGCCGCCCCCGCTCTCATCATTCCCTAGCGCGTAGCGAAGCGAGCTCAACGCAGCGCTCGAGGGCAGAGGTTAGCCTAGTAGGACAGTCATAGGATAGGAGGGACAGGCGACCCTTCTCGTCGCGAAGATTTTAATAGTAGGCGGCCCCACCATGTTAGAGACCGAATAGTTCGCGATTCTAGTCCAACGCGTACGGTTCTAGCATGTCAGCCCTTTCGCTTATCGATATTGATATCGAGTATCAACCAGTTGGCGAGCTTTCGATTCGCTTAGACCTACCGTAGTACTCTTTCAACGGTGCCACAGTGCTAGTCATGCCGCGCCACGATGATCTCTACCAGTGGCTCTCTTCAAGAGAGTCTTATTCGCGGGTAAAACCTATATTCAGTCTGTATTTATGCGTACTACGGTAAAACTTGAAATACCATACGGAGTGGGAAGTGGCAAGGCCGGAAGGAGCACTTGTCTACTCTACTTGCGGGGGCGGGTGGGGAGAGGCGGGATCCGCCGGAGGGGTGGCGGAGCGGGAGGAGTCGCGACTACGGGCGGCGAGGGCCCTGCGGGAGCTGGGCGACGAAGTCGTGCAGCCAGGCGCTGTGGCCCTTCAGCAGGTCGCTCACGTAGTCGCCCTCCAGGGCGGGCCCCGGGCCCCGGGCCCACCCGCCCGCCCTCCTCCCCCCGCCGCTGAAGTAGCGCTGCCACTTGGCGCGCAGGCCGCTGTCGCCGGCCCCGGGAGCCTGCTTGCCGAGAAAGGCGGCGGCGGCGGCGGCAGCGGGGGCGTGTGCGCCCGAAGCGGGACGGCTGCTGAGGCTGCTGGTGACGAGGGTGGCGGAGGCCGTGTGTGCAACGAGGGGGCCCTCCTCGCGCGCGCCCCAGCCCCGGCCCGCCTTCCCCGCGGGGCTCCCCGGCAGCGACGAGAAGGCCGCCCCGTAGGGCCCCGCGCGCGCCCACTCGGCCCGCTCCCGTCGGGCCCGAGGCGCGGCGCCAGGGCTGCCCGGGGCCCGTCGGGCCCGTCGGGGCCCAGTCGGGGGCGCGGTTCTCCTTGCCGCCGGCGGGGCCTCGTGGTGGTCGGCGAAGGAGCGGCGCAGCGGGGCAGCAGGGCGCCGATCTCGCGGTCCAGCGCCTCGAGCTCCCCCGCACCTGCACCCGAGCGCCGCCCCCGCCCCGCCCCTCCGCGGCCCCCACAGCAGCCGGCCCGCCCCGGCCGCAGGTAGCGGTCGAGCAGCTTGAGGCGCTGCTCGCGGAGGCTGCGGGGCGTGAGCGGGGCGCGGGGCGGGGGCGGGGCCGGGCGGGCGGACGAGAGGAGGCGGCGGGCGGCGTGGAGCTGGCGGGCGTCCTCGTTGACGCGCCCGCCTGGGCGTCCAGCATGCGGCGCACCTCGCCGAGCACCTCCCGCTCCCCGCCCGAGGCCCCCGCGAGGTCCCGCTTCCAGTCGGCGCGCGCCGACTCGAGCGCCCCCTGCCGCATCCGGATGAGCTTCTTCTGCTCGTGGAGGAAGGCCGCCGCGCGCTTGATCCGCCGCCGCTCCTCGTCCAGCTCCCGCGTCACCAGCCGCCCCGCGCCGCCCCCTCCCCGGCCCCCGCCCGCCCCTCCGCCGAGGTGCTCCCGGAGTCGGCGGGGCGCTCCGCGGAGCGGGGGCGGGGCGCCGCGGAGCGGGGGCGCTGCGGGGAGGCGCGGCGGCTGGGGCGGAGGAGAGGCGGCGGGGGCGGCCTCCTCCTCCTCGGGCTCCTCGTCGGCGGCGCCCCACGCCCGCGCCCGCCGCACCCGCGGGGCGACGAGAGCACCAGCACCTCCTCCCCCGTCTCCAGCCGCAGCACCCCCGAGGCGCCGCCCCCGGTCAGCCGCCGCTCCCGCCCCGCCGACAGCGACCTCCCCCGCTCCTTCTCCCGCTCCCGCTCCCGCTCCCGCTCCCGCTCGCGCTCTGCGGGGCCGTCGGGCGGCGGCGCGAGGGCGGCGGCGCCGGCCTGGTGCTCACCGCGCTCGCGCTCGCGGTCGCGCTCGCGTTCCCGTTCGCGGTCGCGCTCCCGCTCGCGCTCGCGCTCGCGCTCGCGCTCGCGCTCGTGGAGGGCGCGGAGCTTCTCGTCGAACTCGCGCCGCACCGCCTCCACCATCGCCAGGTACGGCGCCGGACCCGCCCCGACCTCGGGCCCGAACCCCGCCCCGAGCGCCCCCTGCGCCGGCTGCCGCAGCTGCGCGACGCGCGTCAGGGCCGGCGGGGGCGCGGCGCGGGCGGCGGGCCTTGTCGGCGAACTCGCGGCGGATGGCGTCGAGGAGGGCGTGCGTGTCGAGGGCCGCCGCCGCCGAGCCGCCGCCGGCGGAGCGGAGGGCGGCGCGCGCCTCCTCCTCGCGGGCGCGGGCGGCGGCCTCGTGGCGGCGCGCGCGCTCGAGGGCCGCCTGCGCCTCGCCCCGCTCCCGCTCCACCTCGGCCCGCTCCCGCTCGAGCTCCGCGCGCGCCGAGGCGAGGCGCGGCGAGGAGCCCCCGAGCGGGCGCGCGGCAGGTCGCCGGCACGCCCCCTCAGTTCCGCCTCCTCGCGCTCGAGCCGCCCCCGCTCCTCCTCCACCTCCCGCCGCCGCCTGCACACCGTCAGCGCCCGCTGCCCCGCGCCCCGCGCCCCAGCGCACTCGGCCGCCTGCCGCCGGCGGGCTTCCAGATCCGCCTCCTCCCGCTCCAGCCGCCCGCGCGCCTCCGCCAGCGCCGCCTCCCGCCGCCGCGCCTCCGCCTCCCCTGCCCCGTTGCCGCGCCGGCCGCGCTGGCCGCAGAGAGGGCGGAGGCGGAGCGGCGCTTGGCGTCGGCCTCGGCGGCCGTCGCCTGCGCCTGGGCCGCCTCCGCCGCGCGCTGGCGCTCGGAGGCGGTGCGCTCGGCCGCCTCGGCGGCGCGCTGCCGCTCGCGCGCCCTCCGCTCTGCCGCCTCGGCGTCGGCCGCCGCGGAGGCCGTCGCCGGCCGAGGGCGGCGAGCCGCTCCCGCAGCTCCCGCTCCCGCCGCTCGACCTCGGCCTCCTGCTCCCGCAGCTTCGCCTCTCGCTCGGCGGCGCGGGCAGCGGCGCGGGCAGCCTGCGGGGCGTGGGCGGGGCGCTGGCGGGCGGGGCGCAGGCGAGGTGCAGACCTCGGCCTCGGCCCGCTCGGCCTCCTCGGCAGCCCGGCGAGCGCGCTCCTGCCGGCCCCGCACCGCCGCCTCCTCCCCCTCCAGCGCCCCCGCGCCTGCGCACGAATCCCCTCGCACGGGCGGCGCACGGGGGCGGGGCGGGCGGGGCGCGGGGCACACAGAGGCGAGGGCGTCGCGGCGCTGGGCGAGGGCCCCTCCATCTCCGCCATCACCTACCGCCCCGTCAGCCCCGCCCCCGCCCCGCCCCCGCCCCGCCCCGCCCCGCGCGCCTCCTCGTCCGCCTGCTTGCGCCGCTCCTCGCGCCGCCGCTGCCAGTCGGCCTCCTCCGCGCGCTCCTCCTCTTCGCGGCGCCGCCGCCGCTCGCGCAGGCGGGCCTCGGCGTCGCTGGGGAGCGGGGTGAGGGCGGCGCGCTGGGCGGGGCGCACGGGGCGGACCGGACGAGCACCGCCTCGTCCTCCTCCGCCTTGCGCCGCACCCGCTCCGCAGCCGCCGCCCGCTCCGCCTCCAGCGCCCGCCCTGCTCCTCGCCGCCTCGGCCCCCGCCACGCGCCGCCCCGCGCCCCGCGCACCTTCCTCCTCCTGGGCCCGGCGACGGGCCTCGGCGCGGGCGCGCTCGATCTCGGCGTCGGCCTCGCGGGCCGCCGCCTCGACGCGGCGCCTGCACTCCTCCTCCGCCCGCCGCACCTCCGCGTCCGCCTCGGCCTTGGCCTGCCGGCGGCGTGAGGCAGCGGCAGAGGCGGTGCGGGGGCGGCGCACCCGCTTGACCCGCTCCTGCTCCTCGCGCTCCATGCGCTCGAGGGTCTCGGAGCGGGAGCGGGCCCCCTCGCGGGCCTGCGCGCCGTGAGGAGGCGGGGCGGGCGCGGGGCGGGGCGCGCGCACGAGGGCCTCCTCGGCCTCGGCGCGGAGCTTGGCGCGGCGGGCCTCGAGCTCGCGCTGCACCTCCGCCTCCGCCTGCCGCACGAGCTCCGCCCGCAGCTCCCCCGCCGCCTCGTGCGCCCCCTTCTCCTGCTCGGCCCGCACCCGCGCGAGCCGCTCCTGCTGCTCGGCCCGCAGCTCGGCCTCCTCGCGCGCCGCCTGCGCGTCCACGCGGGCGCGCATCTCCTCGCGGGCCTTGCGGAGCAGCGCCTCCTCCTCGCCCCGCAGCTTCCCCTCCTGCCCCGAGCGCAGCTCCTGGAGCCGGCGCTCGTGATCGGCCTTGTCGCGCGCCTCCTGCTCCTCGCGCTCGCGACGGAGGCGGGCCTTCTTGGCCTCGTGGTCCTGCTCGAGCTGCTGGAGCTCGCGGGCGGCGCGCTCGCTGAACTCCTTGAGCTGCTTCTCGCGCCGCTCCTTGTTCTCCCGCTCGAGCAGCTCCTCCCGCGTCTTGCGCAGCAGCTCCTGCGTCTTCGCCAGGTCCTCCTTCTCCCGCTCGAAGCGCCGCTCCATCTCCTGCCGGTGCCGCTGCAGCTCCGCCGTGTGCTCCCCCTCCAACGCCCGCCGCCGCTGGTCCAGCCGCTCCTGCATCTCCCGCTCCATCTTCTCCCCCCGCTCCCGTTCCTCCGCCCGCAGCCTGCCGGCCCCGCCCCTCAGCCCCGCCCGTCACCTCCGGGCGGCGCGCGGGGGGGCGGCACCGGTCGAGGCGCTCGTTGCTCTCGCGGGTGAGGCGCTCGCGCTCGCGCTTCTCGGCCTCGTCAAGCTCCTCCTTCCAGCGGCTCCCCGCGCCGCCCGCCCCCGTCGGCGACGAGGAGAGCCCCGGGCTCGGCAGCGGCGGCCGCCCCGCGCTCCCCGACGAGCCCAGCGGCGACAGCCCGCCCGACACCGGGCTCTTCGAGAGCAGCGGCGGCTTGCCCAGCGGCGGCTTCAGAAGCGAGATCCCCGAGCCGGCCGCCGGCGCTCCCTGCGCCGCCTTAGGCTCGGGGCGCCTGCAGAAAGGAAGCAAAAAGGAAGGACCTTGGGGGAGATCAGCTCGTCGCGGTCGCGGTCGGCCAGCGCGCCCGGCTGCACCGGTCGGTCAGTCCGCCCCCGCGCGCTGCACGCCCCGCCCCCGAGCGCCCCGCGAACCATGTTCGGCGTCCCAACGCGCTTCTTCCGCTCTCTTGCCGGCTGGCTGGCCGGCGCTGCCTGCTGCGCACGGTCAGCGCGGCGAATGATTTGATCAGCCGCTAGGGGCCGAACCTGGCTTCCCGTCCCCTTTCTGTTGGCTTTCTTCTTCTTCTCCTCCTGATAGAGGTTCCGGTAGTACTCGTCGCACGGGTGGTCCCACACACTGTCGCCGGTTGCGAAGTTGAAGTAGTAGATCTCGCCGTCGCTCGTCTTGCTGCGACGCGCAGCAGCCTCAGCAACTTTTATCGACGCCATGGCGTATGGGCCGCAGGAGCTCCGGTAGCTAGCAGATCGAGAGACCAACCGCACCAGGGTTTCCAGTTCTCAGGGAGCGGCGCCTTCAGGCCCTCCCGTGCGATCCAGAACAGATCCCTATCATCATCAGCGTCCATGCCGAGCCACTTGGCGTACTCGAGAATCTCTGCACGTCGCCGGATCAGCTGCCGAGGGAGGGGAGGAGCGGGGCACGCGCCATCTTGCGTCGGTTCATAGTTCTCGTCTATCTCCTCCTCGAGGATCACGCTCTGCTCCGGGCCCGCCATCGAGCCACGAGAGCCTCGGATCCCGTTCGCAGTGATCCCGTTCGCACGAGCTTTCTATCTGTAGAAGCCTCGCACGAGGCTAGTCGAAAGCGAGAGGTCGCGGCCCGTTGCAGAGTGCAAACCTATACCCCAGCCAGACTTCCTCCCCGGTCTGCGATCAAATGTTGTCGTTCTCGCACGGCGCTAGCGCTAGCGCTGGAGCTCAGCCATAGCTAGCGCTCACGATCGAGCTCTTGCGCTGACGATCCGGATCCGCTAAGCGCGTGGTGGAGCTCTCACGATCACTGAATTTCTAGCAGTGCCGGACTCCGGGAGCTCTGCGGCTCGCGATCGATAGACAAGGCGCACGTACTATAGCTACGGAGTCTACGGTATACGTATACGACGACGACGGCCCGCCGCGCGCGGCCGCGCGGCCGGGCCGCGGCCGGAGCGCCGGCGCGCGTAGTACTACCGTAGTACGTATACTAGGCTACGGTACCGGATCCCGAAGTTCCGGCCGCGCGCGGAGTACTAGTCCGACGGTCCGACGGTCAACGTCGACGTCGACGTCTCTCTAGATCTCCGAGGCTCGACGTCGACTTCGACGAGCCTCGGAGCCGCACATGTACATGTACATGTACAGTACTAGTACTGCACAGATCTAGAATTCGAACAAGTGCTGCCAGGCCCGGAGGCCCCTGAGGCCCTGATCTGATCATGAGCTCGAGGCCTGACGTCGCACAAGGCTTCAAGATGGTCCGGACGCGGACATACGTCATAGGGGGGTACAGTAGGGTCGCCATACAAACGCACCCGCTCCCTTCCCGTGCAGCTAGCTCCCGTTTCATCGCAGCTAGCGTGCCGTTGGCGTGCGTAATGCAATTGCTACAGAGCGGATTCCCGCGACCCGCATCCCATTTCAAATGCCAACAAGAAACGTGATGCAGCCCGACAACCAAGCACGCGCGGCACAATCGCGTCTGTAGCTATTGCATTTCATCTCCTATCTAGTCGATCTAGCGCAGCTTTCCTGGCGGCCGGCTCCGGAAGTGGAGTAGATGCGGCCAGCTCCGGATGGCACCAAGGTGCAGGACCAGCGGCGGGCTTCCGCCGCCACCGACAGCGAGCGGCCTACGTGCGCATCGATTAGAGAAGCCAGAAACAGCGAAAAGAGGCCGGCGAGTGCACCAGGGTAGCAAGTCTCCCGAGGTGCCATGTTGGTCATCCTCGCCATCCCGGCGACGCTCGCTGCATATCAGAAGTTTAGCCAGCTTATGTCGACAATGAAGTGGTTTCATACCGTGAAAGCGCACCTAGACACGCCGTGGGCGCCGTGGTGGTGAACTGACTGCAGGTCTCTATCTGGTGGTGCAGAGTTAGGGTTGCACAGCGCAGCGCCTGGGCGGGAGGCAGCGCGTATAGTTCATATCTAACATAGAGAAAGAGAAGCACGCACTTCCGGGCGGCGGGGCTGAGTTTCAAGGTCGGCGGTCCGCGAACCACCCCCCTTGGCGCAGCGAGGCCGGGCGCGCCACCGGCTGCGCGGCGGCGGGTCACAGCTTGCACGCGGATAGTACACATGTATGTCGAAGTGCGGCCGTACCGCTAGAGGAATCTGGCATCGAAGCAGAGCGAGGTGCAACCGAAACGCGATGGGGGCAAACTGGTGGTGCAGAGTTACGGGCGCAAAGCGCAGCGCCTGGGCGGGAGGCAGCGCGTATAGTTCATATCTAACATAGAGAAAGAGAAGCACGCACTTCCGGGCGGCGGGGCTCAGTTTCAAGGTCGGCGGTCCGCGAACCACCCCCCTTGGCGCAGCGAGGCCGGGCGCGCCACCGGCTGCGCGGCGGCGGGTCACAGCTTGCACGCGGATAGTACACATGCATGTCGAAGTGCGGCCGTACCGCTAGAGGCATCTGGCATCGAAGAAGAGCGAGGTGCAACCGAAACGCGATGGGGGCAAAGTGATCTGCGGCGCGCGATCGCTTCCCGTGAGCGGAACCGAGCCACGACCGCCGGGAGAGGTACGCACATCGATAATAGAGCCCCGAAACGCATACAGGGTGAGCGGCGCCACGTTGCCGACGCGGGAGGAGGGCCGCCGGGAGGCACCCCTCCGTCGCAGCACGCAGACGCTGCGCGGGCGGCTTAAGTCATATCTAGCGGATGGATATGCATCGAGGAGGCAGGAAAGACACCTGCCGGCGAGCTGCGCCCAGAGATCCGAGAGTCGCTCCTCGCTACCGCGCCCGAGATGCGCTGCCGGGCCGCCGGGCGCGCGCGAAGCGCCCGAAAGTGCTATACTACGTCCAGAGAGATCGTTGAGCCGTGTGCCGATGCCGGAAAGACTTCGGCCAGACTTCGGTCGTCGATCCGGGAAGCGGGCAGAAACAGCTGGCCGGTCGCGCAGGTTAAGAGATTGAGTGACAGGTCAACGTTTGCCAAGAGCGCTCGCTCCGGCTTGCGCTGGTTGCTCGCCGCCATGCACTCTCGAGCTCTTCCCACCCGTGGCTAGTGCTTCTCGGTTTTGCTAGTACCCCCCGAGCCGCGTCCGCTGTGACGCTATGTCTTTTTTTACAAATCTTGCCGCCTAGCTTGTGTCGACCGGGCCGGGCCCTTGCCAAGTTGATCACATTTCAGAGAAGTGAAGTGAATTCGAAGGGTCACCGGGTCACTCACACGGTCACTGAGTCCGACGGTCACTTTCCGAAGTTCAAGGCTCTCCGGGCCCGGGGCTTCCGAGAGTTCTGAGCCTCGGAGTTCGTGATCATCATGGCATGGCGCTGACACGTCACGTCCAACGGTCCGACGGTCATATGCATGGCCCGGCCCGTCACGGCGTGGCACGAAATCATTTGAATTCTTCGGCACTGCGGCATGCCACGGTGCCGCAGTGCTTTTAAATTTGGCGGTGTTATTGCAAGGGGGGGTACCCCCTCCCTTGCTCCCCTGGTGAATTGGTGCGGCGTACTTTCTGTGTTAGCATTTTTTGTAAGATGAGATTCTTTGCATGCGCTCTCGTATAGGTGGGATCGCATCGTAGCCGCTGCGAGCGGCGGAAAAAAATGCAGGGGCGGGGCTGCGCAAACATGTCGAGGTCGCGCCTCACCTGCTATCGCTATATGCGCCAGACCACGTGCTCCTGAATGCTCTCAATGCGCTCTACAAACTCTGTCATACATGCCCGGGCTCGAGAAGTGGCGCGTGGCGCGCTAGGCCGCCTCAAGTACCTGTTGTACCGGGCGCCGGAAAAAAGAGCTCCTGCGAGTTTGAGTTTTTGTTGGGTACAAGAAACATCAGCTTTGCACATGGCACGGTGCGGCGCCGGCGGGCGAGAGCTCGGTTCCGCGCGCGGCGTAGAAGAAGATGAGTGTCCTGTCCAGGGACCTGCAATGACCAGCGCGGCTGCCATCCCGGCGGCAAATGCACTAGCTGCGGGAAGCACTGCGCATGCAGGCGACAACCTGTAGGCGCCCGCTATAGCTACGCGGCGTTCCGGTGCGCGCCCCGCTAGCTGCGGTCTCGGGCCGCGCGGCCGGCGCCGCGGCGTTTCGCCCACGCGTACGAAGAAGAAGATGAGTATCAGCTCTGTCCATCCCGGCGGCAAATGCAGTCGCTGCGGGAAGCAGTTTGCTCGCCCTTCAAGCGCAGTTTCGACGTCGACCCGCCCACGCCCACACGCGTACGTATTGACGTCGACCCGCCCACGCACACACGCGTATGCGTGGCTTGACCTTGCTGGGTGGCGGCGTCGCAGTATTCGCAGCTGCTCCTAGTACGCCGCGCCGGGCTAGGCCCCGCCCCCTCGCCGCGGCTGTCCGGGGCGAGCTGACGCCTCGGCTCTGCGCGCGCAGGCTATGCGCAGGGCCCGGCGCCACCTGCCGCTCCGCCCGCTTCCTCGCCCACCGCCCCGCCGGCTGCTTCAGCTTCGTCGACTCCAGGTTCGCCCCGCCGCTGCTGCTGCGCACCTTACGCGGCCGCCGCCGCTGGGCCTCGCCTCCGCGCCGCGGCTCTCCGGGGCGAGCTGACGCCTCGGCTCTGCGCAGGCTATGCGCAGGGCCCGGCGCCACCTGCCGCTTAGCCCGCTTCCTCGCCCGCCGCCCCTCCGGCTGCTTCAGCTTCGTCGACTCCAGGTTCACCCCGCCGCTGCTGCTGCTCGCCTGGCCCGGCCGCCGCCGGGCCCCGCCCCCGCACGGCCGCTGTCCGGGGCGAGCTGACGCCTCGGCTCTACGTATGTGCAGGCTATATATGCGCAGGGTCAGGCGCCACCTGCCGCTCCGCCCGTTTCCCCGCCCGCCGCCGCCCTAGGCCTCGCCTGCCCGCCAGCCTGCTGCCGCCGCCCGCCTCGCCACCCCATCCGTCCGCCCCGCCACTGGGCCACCCCACCCGCCCGCCTCGCCACCCCGCCCCCCTCTCCCGGCCGCCCGCCTTGCAATTGCCTCTCTGCCCCCGGCCCCGGGCCCCCGCCCCCCCCCCCCCCCCCCCCCCCCCCCAAGTACCCTGCAATGTGTAAAAGTACCCCCCCTTGCACCTCCGCGCGCGGCCCGCACTTGCCGCACTTCCACAGGGCCGGGCGCGGTCTGCTAGTATATATTGTGCACGTCACGGCGTGCCACATGCAGCCTGCAGAGAATGAGCCCTGATCAATGAGACTGCACGTACGCGTGCTAGCGCTTTGGGCGGTGCAATTGAGCCCCGGCCCGGCGGAGACTGATCATGATCATGAGATCCGATGATCCGATGATCTACAGTCTCATGCCGTGCACAATTGCCCGGGCCTACTTGGCAACCAGCCTGCAGTTGACAAGAACCCTTTTTCCAGCCTTGAGCTGCAGCCCGCGGGCCCGGGGGTTCACTCTAGATCTGCCAGGCTGAAAGACAGGTGACGTGTAGAGAGCTGTCCATGGCCGAGTGGCCTACACGAAGCGACCGAGAAAGGAGAGGGCGCTGCGAGTCTGCCCGCGGCCGGCGTCCCGCCTGCCCCCCGGCGGCGGCGGCGGGTGGGGCGCCGGCGGCGGCACCCACCGCTCGAGGGCGATGCTGATGCCGGGGCGGGGCGCGGGGTGCCCGCGGCGGAGGCGGAGGGGGGGCGGAGGGGGCGAAGAGGGGCGCGGGCGGGCGGGGCGGGGGCCGGGGCGGGGTCCGGGGCTGGGCGCGGGGGCGGGGCGTACTCGCGGATGCCGACGCCGTGCTGGAGGGGCGGGTGCTGCACGACCTCGCCGGCCCCGTACACGTCCTGCAGGTCCTGCAGCGCCCCTAGCGCCTCCCCGCGCCCCCGGCCCCGCGCCCCGCCGCCCTGCGCCGCCCCCCTTCAGGGAGCGCGGAGGGGCAAGGCGGGGGCGGCGGGCGTGCATCATGAAGAGGGCACGACGCGCGTGGCGGCGGAGGGGCCGGGGGGGCCGCTGGGGCGCGCGCGGGGGCCCCGACGAAGGGCTCCACGAAGTCGTCGTGGCCCGGCGGGGGCCCCTCGACGGCCGTCGCCAGCACGGGGTGCGGGCCCCGCGGCGCCAGCTCGTCTGCCGCGGCGCTCGAGGGCGGGGGCGCTGGCTGGGGCGGGGCGGGGGCGGACCGACGGGGGTGCCGTAGACGGGCTCGGTGGCGGGGTGCACCTGCACGACCTGCACCAGCGTCCGCGTCTTCCGGCCCCGCACCCGCCGGTACGCTACCGCACCCACCGCCACCACCGCCACCAGCGCCCCGCCCAGCACCGCCCCCACGATGATTGTGCTCGTGCTCCCGTCCCCGCCCCCGCCCCCGCCCCCGCCGCCGCCCCCCGCGGCGCCCCGGGCCTCGGGCCTCGGCAGGGGGGCGGGGAGGCGGGGGTTGGTGACGGGGTTGGAGAGCGGGGCGCCGGCGAAGGGGTTCTCGGCCCCGCCGCGAGCCCCGCAGCGAACTCGGCGGCCGAGAGGGGCGCCGCCACCGCCAGCGGGGCCCCGGGGAGCAGGCTTCGCAGGGGCGGGCGGCGAGGGCGAGTGCGCCTCGAGCGGCGGCGAGGGGGCGGCGGGCCTGCGCGGCGCGCGCGCGGAGCGCGATTGTCGCGAAGAAGGAGGAGGCCACGAAGCCCGAGAGCCCAGACACCGACTCCACCTCGAGCTCCTGCGCGAGGGTCGGCGGGGCGGGGGCGGGGCGGGGCGGGGCGGGGCGGGCGCGCACCCCGAGTAGGCCAGCACGAGGTCGGCGCCTGCCGGCCCGGCCCCGTCAGCGCGGCCCCGCGGGGCGGGCGGGGCGGGGCGGCGGGCCGTTGACGAGGGCCGAGGCGTTGCGGGAGCGCGGGAGGAGGGCGAGGAAGAGGATGAGGCGGCCGGCGGGGCCTCGCAGGAGCCGTTGCAGACGGCGACGAGGCGCGAGGTCGCATCAGGCGGCTCCGTCACGAAGACCCGGAGCGCCGCCAGCGGCGCCCCGCCCCCGCGCAGCGCGGCGTAGAGCAGGCCGCCGGGGCGGGGCCCGAGGGCCCGGCGGGGGCGGGGTCGAGGAGGGAGGCGTTGGCGGGCGGCAGCGGCTCCCGCGCGGGGGCCAGCACGGCGGCCGCCTCGAAGCTCGCGGCGAGGGCGCCGGGGGCGGGCCGGCGAGGGCGGCGGCCCAGTAGGGGCGGCGTCGGGCTGGGCGGGGGCGAGGCCGCCGAGGGGCCGCCAGGCGAAGAGCAGGTCCTCGGCGGAGGCGAGCACCGGGGCGCCGGCGCGCTGCGGGGCGGTGAGCGGGGGCGGAGCGGGGGGCGGGGCGGGCGCACGCGGGGCGTGAAGGCGACGCGGAAGGCGAGGGCGGAGCGGGGCACGCAGAGCGCCGGGGGGAAGGCCGCCGTCCCCGAGCCGCCGCCGCAGTTGGCCCCGAACGAGGAGGTGGCGTCGGGGGCGTCGTAGACGGTGATGGGGAGGGAGGCGAAGGGGGCGGGGGCCCCCGCGAGGGAGAGGGCGATGGCGCCCTGCGCGGCCCCCGGCGGGGCGCGGAAGGTGAGGGCGAGGGCATCCGAGGCCCCCGCCGCGAGCCCCGCCGCCTCCAGCGGCACCAGCGCCGCCACGCCCCCGCCAGCGACCCCGACGCCGCCACCGCGAAGGCGCCGGGGCGGCGAAGACGGCGGCGCCGGCGCGGCGCGGCGTGAGCGTCGCCGAGGCGGCGCCGCCGGCGCGGAGGGCGAGGGCGGCGGGGGCGACGGAGGAGGTCGCGTCGGGGGCGCCGAGGACGACGAGGAGGAGCTCGGCGAGGAGGCGGCCCCCCGCCTCCACCCGCACCCGCGCCGCCCCCGACGCCTCCAGCGTCCCCACCGCGAAGCTCGCCCGCTCGGCGATGCTGGCGGGGGGGCTGAGGGGCTCGCCGGCCCAGGCGGGGAGCGGGGCCGGCTGGAGGGGCCCCGCGAAGGCGGCGGTGGCGGGGGCGAGGGAGAGGGCGAGGGCGGCGACATCGGCGAGGATCGGCTCCCCCGCGCGTCGCGCCTCGAAGGTGCACGTGGCGGCGGCCGCCGTCGCCGGCTGCAGCAGCTGGGAGGAGCAGCGCAGGGAGGAGGTCCCGTCGGGGCGCTCGTGCACCAGCAGCGCCGCCGAGGCGAGCGGGCCCGCCACCGGCGCCTCCCGAGGCCCAGCGTCAGCACGCTCCAGCCGCTCGCGCGGCCCCGCACCACCACGGGCAGCTCCACCGCAGCCGCCGCCGCCGCCACGCCCCCCCGGCATCGGGCTCGCCGGGCGCCGGGTGGGCGCCGGGCCGCGGGGGCGATGGCCGCCTCGGCGAGATCGCTTGTGAGGCGCAGGTCGAACTGCGCGGCGCCACCGATGACGGGGCGGCCGTCGCGGCGGGGCCGGAGGGTGAGGGCGAGGGGGGCGCCCCCCGCGAGGAGGAGGAAAGGGGCGGCGGAGGCGTTGAGGAGGCGGGGGAGGGGCCCGCGGGGGCCGTCGAGGGAGCTGCTGGCGTCGGCGAGCTCGTAGACGACGAGGCGGGGCGGGGCGGGGAGCTCGAGCCCGTCGAGCGCCGCGAGCAGCAGGGTCACCCCCGTCGCGTTGCCCGACGTGAAGCGCGCCACCAGCGAGCGCGCGTACCCCGCCGCGTGCTCCACCGCGAGCTCCCCCAGCGCCGGCTCCGAGAGGGAGACCCCGAGGGCCTCCTCGGGGGCGAACACAGCCTCCGCGCCCCCCGTCACCCGCCGCCTGCCGCCCCCTCGCACGCCTGCCCCCGCGCCGGGCCGGGCGGGGCGGGGCGGGGCACCGGAGGGTGAGGGTGCACGCGATGGTCCTCCCGCGGGCGCGCACGGCCGTCTCGGGGCAGGCCCTGCGCGCAGGGCTCGCGGCCGGGCGCCGGCGGGGCGCGGGGGCGTGGCGGGGGCACCAGGAGGAGGTCTCGTCGGGCATCGCGTACGCCGTGAGCGTCTCCGAGGGGCTCCCCTGCGCCCCTCTCAGCCGAGAGGGGGCCCCGTGGGGGGGGCCGGCGGGCCTTGAAGGGCACGCGGCGGAGGGTGAGGGTCATGGAGAAGCGGAAGGAGTAGACCTGCCGACGGGGTCACGCTTCGCCCCGCCCCGCCCCACCCCGCCCTGCTGCGCACCGCCTTAAACTTCCACGTCTGCCGCGTCTCGTTCTTGCCGGGGCCCGCCGCCACGGCCGTCGCCGCCGCCGCCTCCGCCATGGACCGAGGAGAGCGCACCTCCACTGCAAAATTCGGGCATGGCCCGTCCGGCGGCGACGCTGGACACACGTAACTCCACGACCCCTGATGCGCTGCTCGCTCAGCGGGGGCAGGGCGGGTGCCGGGCGCGCGGGGGGCTGCACCGAGAGGTACTCCAGGGGGACACTGGCCGGCCCGCCGGCGGCGTCACGTGCGATGACTGTGCACAAGAAGTCCTCACCCACGAGAAACGCATTCGTCTCGCACGAGAGCGAGCTCGCTGCTGGGTCCATCGGGCCCGCCTGTATGCATTCAGCCGCCAGCAGCATCAAAGCTGCCAGAGCAGCCCACGGCCAGATGCTGCGCTGGACGCGCAGCTGAGCGCCGCGCGCCCCCCCCTGCGGGAGCCGTGTGCTGCACTGTGCGGGCTGCGTGCAGCACGCTTCTAAATATGCTGGACTGTGCCGCTCCATGCGCCCGCGTGCCAGCGCACTGACTCGAGGCCGGTACAGAGAAAAGCTCTGCACTAGACAACGGACGGACGCAGCGCGACCCCCAGCTGGCTCGCTTCGCCGTCCGGGGGTCGCACCGTGGGGCCGGCGTGGGCGAGTGACCCACCAGGCAATGTTGCTCGCAAAGCGCTGCGAGTGCGTCGATGAGCGTTGACGACGACCTGCAAGCTGAAGCTTGGCTGCAAGCCTGCTGAGCCGCTGCTGCGGCTGCTGAGCCGCTGCTGAGCGGCTGCTGAGCCGCTGCTCTGCACGAGGGGTAGGTGATTTCTCACCGATGGAGTTCAGCCCCTAGCGCTCCCATTGCTTCTTATAGGGCTTTAGCAGCAGCTGCAGGGCTTTATAAAGACCGAATACAGCAGGTCCAACGATGAAGCGGACCCCCAGTGTAACGCGGGTCGTCCGGTGCGCCTCCGCCCGCGCGTGCGGGCGGATAAGTCGCGCAGCTGAAAGTTATGCCGCTCGGGGGCGCTCGTAGGCCCGCTACGCCGAGCGGGGGCGGGTTGGTCCTCCTCGACGGCCCGGGCCCTGCAGCGGCTGTGGAGCCTCCGCACTCGGCGAGCGGCGCGAGGCCGGGCTCCTCCGCTATGGCGCGACCACCGAGACCGCCCACGGCCTCCGCGCACGGCCCACACGGTGCGCTCCTGGCCCAGCCTGCCTCCCGCCACGCGCCCCGCCCACGCACGCGCAGCGCCGGCGGCGGTCCCGACGCACGCAGCGTCGGGCGTGGCCGCGCGGATGCCGTCGCCGCCGGGCACGAGCGGTGGCGGGGCGCGGGCGCCGGTGGGCGTCGCGGAGCGGCCCGGCTCGCGCGCAGCGACTCGCTCGATGGCAGCGACGCCTCCAGCGGGCGCTCCCGCAGAGCTCGCCCGCACCCGCCACGCCGGAGCCCCGCGCCGCTCCGCCGCGCCGGCCAAGGACGGGGAGGGGCCTTGGCGGGGGCGGGGCAGGCGGAGCGGGTGGTGGAGGGACGGCGGGAGGCGTGGCGGCGCGTGTACGACGCCGGTGCGCCGCCGGCGCCGGCGCGGGCCGCGCCGCCTCTCGGGCGGGTGCTGAGCTCGAGGGCGAGCAGGGGCTGGCTGGCGGTGCGCGTCTACGTGGCGGGCCCCGGGCTGGCCTCGCCTCGGAGCGCACGGCCCTCCGCCGCGCCGTCTTCCCCAAGCTCTGCGCCTGGGCCGGCCCCGCCGCCTCCTCTTCCTCCCGTCGACCTCCGCTGGGGCCTCTCCGAGGAGGGGCCCGCCCCGGCCCGACCTCCCGCCCGCGCCCTCGACGCCGTCCGCCCCGCCGGCGCCGCGCGCGGGGCGCCCCTCACGCCCCGCAGATCGACGAGTGCCGCCCCTTCTTCCTCGGCCTCCTCGGCGGGCGCCCCGAGGGCCCCTGGACGAGCCGGCCCGGGCCGCGCTGCTGGCTGAGCGGCCGGCCGCGGGCCCCTCCCGCCGCCGCACCCTCCTCGAGCTCGTCCGCCCCGCGCCCCCGCCCGCCCGCCGCCCCTCACTGCCCCGCAGGAGCTCGAGTGGGGTGCCCTCGCCGTAGCCCCGGCCGCCCGCCGCGCTGCCGTCCTCGCCCGCGAGGCCCCCGCCCGCCCGACGCCCCCTCCGAGGCCGCGCACCCCTTCGCCGCCCTCCGCCACCGGTCCCCCCGCCTCTTCCTCCCGGCGGCGGTGCGCGGGGGCGAGGCGGGAGCGCAGGGCGGGGGCTGCGGGCGTGCTGCGGGAGTACCCGCTGGAGGGGGGGGAGGGGGAGGAGGTGGCGATGACGGCGCTGGAGCCCTTCTACCGCGCCGCCGTCGACGCCCGTGCGCGTCCCCGCCCGCCCCGCCCCGGGGCGCTGGGCGGGCCCGACTCAGGGCAGTGCGGGGGCGGCGGAGGCGGAGTTCGGGGAGCTGCCCGGCTGGGCTCACGCGGGGCCTTCCTTGGGCCCGCCCCGCCCCTCCCGGCCGCCGCCGCCGAGCTCGCCGCCCACCGCGCCGCCCTCGCCCCCGCCCCGCCCCTGCCCCGCCCTCGCCCGCGCCGCGAGGCGGCCGCGGCGTTCGCGCGGGGGAGGGCGGGGCGGGGAGCGGGTGCTGCTGGTGCGGGCGGCGTGGCCGGAGGACGCGGAGGCGGTCCTCGCCGCCGCCGCCCGCCTCTGCGCCGCGGCGGGGCAGCCCGTCGAGATCTACCGCCCGGGGGCCGCCGCCACGCCCCCGCACTCCCCTTCGTCCTTCGCGTGCGCCGCCCGCGGGGGGCGCGCGGGAGGGCGGCGCGGGGTGACGGGGCGGCAGCGGGTGGGGCGCTGGCGCGGGCGGGGGCGGAGGGGCGGCGGGGCGATGGCGGAGGGGAGGGGAGGGGACGAGGAGGAGCCCTTCGCCGAGGAACGCGCCACGGCCCGCCTCCTCGCCTCCCGCCTCGCCCCGCCCTCGCCGCCGCCGGTGCGTGCCCCGGGCGGCTCCCCCGCGGGGCGGGTGGCGAGGGGCGGGGCGGCAGGGCGGCGGGTGGGGCGGGCCGGCTGGCGCTTTTCGTGGGGGCCCTGGAGCGGCTGCGCCCCGCGGGGGACGTCGCCTGGCTCCCTGCCTCCCTCCCCGCCCCCTCCGCCTCCTCCTCGCCGCCCGCTCCACCGGTGCCCCCGCCCCGCCCGGCCCGCCCCGCCGGCGGCGCCTGAGGGCGCGGCAGGCCCCGTGGCGGAGGGGTTTGCGGGGGCGGGGCGGCGGGACGTGGCGGTGCTCGACGTGCCGCCCCTCGGCCCCGACGATGCCGACGCCTGCCTCGCCGCCGCCGCCCCCTCGCCCCGCCGCCCGCGCCGCCTTCTCGCCCACGCCCCGCCCCCGAGGCCGGCCGCCCCGCTTTTCTCGCCGCCCTCGCCCGCGCCGCCGCCGCCGCCGCCGCCGCCGCCGCCGGGCCGGGGCGGGCCTGCCGGGACGCTGCGGGAGCGGCGGCGGGGGCGCTGGCGGAGGCGGAGGGGGCGCTGGGCGGGAGGTGGTGCGGGAGGCGGCGGGGCTCGTGCTGTGCTCGCGCGGCGGCCTCCACGCCGGCGAGCTCGCCGCCGCGCTGCGCGCCGGGCGCCCCCTCCCGACCTCGCCCTCGCCCGCCTCGCCCACGCCCTCGCCGCCGCCGGCCTCGCCGCCCCGGGGCCCGCCCCGCACCCCTTCTTCGCCCCCGCCTCCCCTGCGCCGCCGCCGCCGCCGCGAGCGCTACCTCTGCCCTGCGAGGCCGGCTGCGGGGCCCCGGGGCGGCCGTGGCCGGCTGGGAGTCCGACGCCGCCACGGGCGGCCCCTGCGCGCACGTCGCCGCCGAGCGCGACCGGCAGAGCCCCGCCTGGGCCGCCGCCGGTGCGCCCCGCCGCCCCGCCGCCCGCGGCTGGCCTCACGCGGGCAGAGGCCGCTACCACGGCGTGCTGCGGGCGGTGTTCGGGCGCGGGGCGCGGGCGGGGCGACGACGCCGCGTGGCGGGCCGGGCACGAGGAGGCGGCCCTCCTCGAGCGGCCCTACCCCGGTGCTGGCGCCCCGTCCCCCCGCCCGGCCCCGCCTCACCCGGCCCGCCCGGGGCAGACGTCGAGGCGGTGTGGCACGCGTGCCAGGGGCCGCCGAGCTCACCGCGCCCCGCGCCGTGCGCGCCTCGCGCGTCCCCGCCGCCTCTGGCCGGCCCTCTGCGAGGCCCTCGCCGCCTCCCCTCCACCGCCCGCCTCGACCTCGCCGCCTCCGCCGCCCTCCGCGCCGCCGGTCCGCCCCGCCCGCCCGCCCCGCCCGCGCACGCCCGGCACGACGCCGGCGCACGCGCAGACGGGCGGGGGCGGGGGCGCTGTGCCGGCAGCTGGCGCTGGGGCTGGGCCCCGGGCTGCGCGCCCTGCGGCTCGCGGAGTGCGGGCTGACGGACGCGGCGGGGCGCCGCTGGCGGAGGGCCTGCCCCGCTGCGCCGCACTCACCGCCCTCGACCTCTCGGGGAACGCCCTCACGCACTTCGCCGCCGTCGAGCTCCTCCGCGGCGCCGCCGCCAGCCCGCCCTCCGCCTCCTCGACCTCTCCCGCAACCCATCGCCGACCCGCGCCCGCCCCGCCCCCCCCCCCCCCCCCCCCCCTCCCCAGCGTCTCATTGCCTCGCAGCCGGCGCCATTGGTCGGGCGGTGCGGCTCGCGCCGCGTCCCTCGGCCGGGGCGCGGCGGCGCTGCGGGCGTCGCAGTCGGGGGGCGTGCGGGGGTCGCAGGCGGGGCCCGGGCGGCGGGGCGCGGGCTGCGGCTGCTGCTGCGGGACTGCGCGGTGACGGGGACGGGGCGGCGGTGGAGTCGCTGGCGGACGCGCTCGCCGCGGAGACCGACTCGCTCGCCGTGCCGCCCCTCCTCCGCGAGCTCGACCTCTCCGGCAACCCCATCGGCGACGCTGGCCCGCCCCCCGCCCCCCGCACCCCGCCCCGCTCCGGGGCGACGGCGACGGGGGCGCAGGGGCGGTGCGGCTGGCGCGGGCTGTGCGGGTGGCCGGCTTCCTCTCCACCCTCGTCCTCCAGCGCTGCGCCATCTCCGACGACGGTCCGCCCCGCCCGCCCCCGCACCGCGCGCCCTGGAGCCCAGCGTCCGCCAGGGGCGCTGGCGTTTGGCCTGGTGCTCGAGGGCCGCCTCGAGAGCGGCCTGCCCCCGCTCCGCGCCCTCCGCCTCGAGGGGAACCCCATCGGCGAGGCCGGTGCGGCCCGCTTCCGCGCCCTCCCCGCCCTGCCCACGCCCTGCCGACACCCATTGCAGGGCGGGAGGCGCTCGCCCAGGCAACCGCCGCCGGCGGCCTCCTCTGCTGCGCCACGTAGCTGCGTAGACCCGAGGCCAGGGCGTCGAGTTTCTGCTCTCTACGGCAGAGCCTGGAAGGCCGAGGCACGATCAAATCTTTCCATGCGAACGAAGAGCAGGGGGAAAGAGCGGACGGGGGGTAAGGCACGAAAGCAGGAACCAGCTAGCCTCGGGCAAATGGACCTTCTCGCGGGTTACGGAAGTGATGATGATAACGAGAAGGAGCAGCAAGAAGCCGAAGAGCAGGAGGAGCAGCCGAGCGGACCGCGCGGCGTGCCGCCGCCGCCCTCGGCGCTGCCGGGCGTGCCAAAGTTCGGGAGCTTGTTCGGAGGCTCAAGCAGCAGCGCAGCGGCGGCGCCCGTAGAAGCGCCTGCGGCCAAGGCGAAGGCCGCGAAGGGCGGCTTCAACGCCGACATCTTCGACGCGCCAGCCGGGAAGAGCGCTTCCGAGAGCGGCCTGGGTCTCTTCGATCTCATGCCCGCACCGAAGGCCTCGGGCGACGGGCTTGGACTGCCCCCGCCGAAGAAGGGCAAGAAGAAGAAGCGCGCTGCGTTCCTCGTGCCCATCGACATGGAGGCGTTGAAGGAGGACGACGACGAAGACGAGAAGCCCAAGAAGCAGCAGGAGGCGCCCGCGCCGAGCGAGGAGCCCTCGGCGCTCGGCTGGCTCCCAGCGCCCAAGCGCTCCAAGCCAGCGCCGGCGCCCCCTTCGGACAGTGCAAGCGCTTCCTCGTCTTCCAAACCTGCGGACAAGCCGAAGCTGGCGCCTCCGGGCCTTCCAGCGGGCTTCTTCGACTCGGACAGCGCCGGTGCGCGGGGCGGTGCTTGCGGACGGGTCGGCGCTCCAGCGCTCACGTGCGGCGCGCAGGGCCCTCAGGCGCGGCGGGAGAGAGCGATGAGGTATATATGCGCGGCTCGCGCTCGCGCAGGATCCCTCTTTGACGCCCGCGCAGGGGCCGGCGCAGGGGCCGCAGGGCCCCTCCCCGCCGCCGGGGGAGTACTCGGACGTGACGGAGCCGTACCCGAGCGCGGTGGGCCCGTACCCCGGGGCGGAGTCGGGGAGCGACGGAGAGGCGACGGGGGCGTACATGGACCCCGAAAGGTGCGGGGGCGGGGCGGGGCGCGGGGGCGGGGCTAACGGGGCGGGCGGGGCGGCAGCTACGCGGCGTACCTGGCGGCGTGGCAGGCAGAGCACGGGGAGGGGAGCGTGCCGGGGTTCAGCGAGGTGCCGAGCTACGAGGAGATGCTCCACTCGACGGGCCTCGCGGGGGCCCTCCCCGAGGGCGCCGAGGTCGACGAGAACCTCCGCCGCGAGGCCCGCCCCGCCCCGCCCCGTCCCGCCCCGCCCGGTCCCCGGGGGCCGGGCTGAGGGGGACGGGGCGCAGCTGGAGAAGAGCGCGAAGCGGGGCAAGGGGCTCGGGGTGCGGGAGGTGAACGCGGAGGCGGTGCGGAACGACCCGACGCTCGCCAGCTGGGCCTTCCACCACAAGAAGAAGGCCCCCGTCTTCCAGACCGGCCGCACCATGGCCCGCCCCGCCCCCGCCCCCAGCCCCGCCGGCGCCGCGCTGACGCGGGGCGCAGTTCCGGCCGGACATGACGTCGCGGCGGAAGCACCAGATCACCTTCCTGGCGTACGACGTCCAGCAGCGCGCCGCCGAGCTCGAGGAGAAGCGCTCCCAGTGCAAGCTCACCAAGAGCCAGACCTGGGGCAAGTACGGCTGGTAGCACGCAGGCAGCGCCCCAGCAGTCCAATGTACAGTGCGGCAGGCGCTGGGCCGGGGGCGGGCGGGGAGGGGCCTCGGGGCTGGGTGCTCGGCTGGAGCTGGCGGGGGGCTAGAGCTCGCGGGGGAGGGGGACGCGGGGGATGTGGATGCCGCGCTCGAGGAGGGCCCCCTCCGCGAGCAGCGCGATCTCCATCTGCCGCGCACGTCGCCCCGGCCCCCGGTCCCCGCCCCGGCCCCGGCGGCCGCAGCGCGCAGCGCACCTCCTCGTCGGTGGGGACGACGAGGACCTTGACGCGCGAGACCTGCGCCCCCGCCTCGGCCCCGCCCCCGCCCCCAGCCCCGGCCCCGCCGCCAGGGCCCGCGGCGCGCCTCGGCGTGCACGGCGGCGACCGAGCCCCGGGGCCCGCCTGCGCCGCCTCGTTCCTCGCCCCGTCGAGCCCTGCGCCCCCCTCGCCCCGCCGGCGGCGCGCGGGAGGGCGGGCGGGCGGGCGGGGCGGACGGATGCCGAGGAAGTCGAGGCCGGCGAGCGAGCGGGCGCGGACCTCGGGGGCGTTCTCCCCCACGCCGCCCGTCCACACGAGCGCGTCCAGGCCGCCCATCGCCGCCGCGTACGCCCCCACGTACTTCTTCACCCCTGCGCCCCGCTCAGCGCCGAGCGACGCGGCGCGGCGCCGGCGGGCGGCGGACGGTAGCACGCGACGTCGAGGGCGAGGCGCGCGTCGCGGTCGCCCCCCGCCGCCCGCCGCAGCACCTGCGCCGCCCCCGCCCGCTCGCGCCGCGCCGCCGGGGCGCGTGGGAGGCGCCGGCGCGCCTCGCGCATGTCGGGGGTGCCGCAGAGGCCCTGGCGGGGGCGAGGCGGGGGGGGTAAGGGGGGCGGGGGCGGGTGCGGGGCGGGCGGGGCGGGCGCCTTGAGGCCGCCGTGCTCGTCGAGGAGGCGCTCGGCTTCCTCGAGGGGGAGGCGGCGGGAGCGGGCGACGTGGCCGGGGAGGCCCGGGTCCACGTCCCCGCTCCGCGTCCCCATCACCAGCCCCGAGTTCGGCGTCATCCCCATCGAGCTGCACGCGTCGGCCCCGGCCCCCGCCCCGCCCCGCCCCGCCCCGCGCACCAGTCCACGGAGCGGCCCATCTGCCGGCGCCCCGTCAGCACCGCGGCGCACGGGGGCCAGGCGCTGGAGGCGGGCCTGGATGGCGGCGGCGGAGGCGCCGTTGCCCCAGTGGATGGCGACGATTCTGAGGTACTCGAGGGGCGTGTCGAGCCACTCCGCCGCCTTGCGCGAGACGTACGCGTACGAGGCGCCGTGGAAGCCGAAGCTGCGCGCCGGCGGCTGCCCCTCCCGCAGCTCCCGCGGGATCGCGTACGTCGACGCGTACGCCGGCATCGCCGTGTCTGCACGCGCACCGCCTCTCACGCCCGGGGGCCGGGCGGGGGCGGCCGCCGGGGTCCCGGCTGGCGCGCACGGAACATCGTGTCGAAGACGAGGACGTGCGGGACGTTACCCAGGGCGCGCCGCGCCAGCTCCACGCCTGCGCCGCCCCCCCCGTGCGATCAGCGCCCTCGCCGCCCCTGGAGCGAGGCGTCGAGCGCCGACCGTCCAGCTCGAACTTCTGATGCAGGCTGCGAGCTCGTCGAGTAAGAGAAGGGCGCAGCGCATGACGGCGATGGGCGGGCGCGGGCGCGCGGGGCGAGCGGCTCGAGGGCGCGGAAGGGCTCGAGGTCCGCATCGTCGCGGAGAATGAGCGGCGAGCGTTGCGGGCCGCCCTGCACGACTCGATGCGCGACGATCGCTATGTCGTCTACGCTCGCAAGCGAGCCGGTTTGCTCATTGCAAACGAGCTCCAGGATGCGTTTCAAGGCTGCGTCCTGTGTTCCGATTTCCTCTGACGCATCGTGGCACGATTTCGACACCTGCACCCCGACGCGCGGATGCATGAGCGGATGCATTTTGACACCTGCACGCGGATGCGCGGCGCACCTGGGCGCTGCCCTTTACACGCTTCTCGTACTTCGTAAAGCACACCCGAGCGCTACATCCTGCGCTGCGCTCAAAGCGAGGCCTCGCCAACTTGCGCGGGCGCGGTGGATGGCGCGAGAGCAGGCGCGCCAATATCCTCAATGCTACCGGAAGCAACTCGAATGGTCTCGTCGTCTCCGATCCCGTCCGCTGGATAGCCCTGACTGGGGAGGAGCACGAGCGCCCATTTGAGGCTCTGGGTGGGCGCCAAGATCAGTTCGAGCCCTTGAATGGGACGGGAGTGCAATACCGAGGAGCCGATGTTTAGAACAAGCGCGCTCATTTTTCAGATCAAATTGTTTCGGGAGGGGGGCAAAGCGACAAAGGAGTACAGCGTCGCTTCAAAGAGCCGACCCGCCAGGCACGCCAGCGGGGCGATGCACGAGGTGCTACCTCTCACGACGCGCACGAGGTGCTCCAGAGACCACAGTTCGCGACCTGCGAGCTGCCTCCCGTGCGTTGTGATTCGAAATTCTGCGCGCAGAGCCAGGCAGAGCTCGTTTGAGGACCGTCTAGCAAGCAAGGAAGACATGCTGGAGGGCCTTACAGGTCGCTGGCTCGCGTCACTCTCCTCCTTCAATGTGCGTTCTGGCGGATCAAATCACGAGATCTCGGTTGAGACCTCGCGCCGCTCGCATACGCGAGCTGGAACTCTGCCTACTCACCAATGCGATCGTCTGTGTCGCAGAGCATCTACGCGAACGCTTGCTCCCTCCTCAGTTCCATCGGCACATCCAGCGCGTGGGCCCCGCTTCGAGTACCGAAGCGCAGGAGGAGCAGCGCACCTCTCGACGCTGCTCTAGCAGCAGAAAATGCCGCGAAACAGCATTCGGAGCACGCCTTGAGTGCATCAGTTTCGCGTGGAGGGCCTTGGCCATGGCCTTCCCATGCCCAATCGGCGGCTGGATCCTCGAGCTCGAGCCCCAGCCGCAAATGCGCAGATCAGCGCATTGAGAATGCATTCTGCGATGATACAGCCACCATCAGTCCGCCCAGGAACGCTGCGATTGCTGCTCGAACGGCCGCGTCTCCCGGGTCACGGCCTCCTCTCTCCCGCCTCCAGCTGCTCGAGGACAAGGAGAACTTATATCCATCGAGCTCAACAATCCACCAATACGTGAAGCGCCCGCGCTCCCTCAGTTTGGTTCGCCTTCCGGAAAGTGCCGGCGCCCATGCATATGCGTACGCGTACGTCGACATCTTTTGATCTTCCGGTTCCGCAGCCGGGCATGGGCGAGTCGTCGCAGGGGGATCAGCCGCCGGAGCTTCTGAGAACGTCGCAGCCGCTGACGGCGTCGCAAGGCCCGCCGCACGCGTTCTCGCAGCCGGCGCTGCCGGACTCGGACCTGGACGGGAGCCTCTTCTCTGACTCGGGCACCGCTTTCCTCGTCCCGCCGCGCGAGGCCGACGACGGCGCCTGCGACATCGAGATCCTCATCAGCACCTCCAGCCCCCCGGAGGGGCCCTCCCCGCCCCACGCCCTTTCCTCGCCCCGACCCAGCGGCCAGCAGCACGCGCAACCCTCCCCGCCGTCCTCCCTCGCCCGACTCGGCATCAGCTCCGCAAGCGAGCCGCAGGCAACTCCCTCGCAGCGCCCGCCCCCGTTCGAGCCGCTGGCGCGCATGCAGGCGCCCTCGCCGGTCTCGCCGTGCGTCGAAGCGGGCAACCGGCTGGAGGGCTCGGGCAGACGGCCTCAGCGCGGCGTCGGGGAGCCTTTCGGGCCCCCGCAGCGCTGGCCTGCCGTCGACGCGACCCCGTCCCCCTGCGGGGCCCGCCACCCAGCGGCCTTCCCGCCCTCGCCGGCGGTGGGCACGCCGGCGCTTCACGGCGCCGCCCCGGGCGCGGACGCCGGTTGGGAGATCACGCCGGAGCGGCCCGTCGTCGGCTTCGACCCCGTGCCCGAGTGCCGCCCGCTCGGGTGCGGGGCGGCGGCGGAGCCGGCGGCGCTGGACTTCTCGGCGGGGGCGGCGGGGGCGGGCGGGGGCGCGCTGGAGGAGGAGGTGGAGTCGCTGCGGGGGGAGGAGGTCGAGGCGGAGGAGGCCTTCCTCGGGCTCGCGCCCGACGCGGCCCGCCCCGAGCCGCACTCCTTCCGCACCCTCGCGGACCCCGACACCGCCCGCCCCTTTGCCTTCCCCGTCTATCGCGAGCGGCGCGCCCCGCCCGCCCCCGCCCGCCCCGCCCCCCCTGACGCCACGCAGGGACGTGCTCACGTGGAGCGACGCCTGCCCCCGCCCCTTCCGGAACGCCCGAGACGAGTTGTGCGCCGTTGCCGCTGCCTTCACTGCTCTGCTGCGCCCGCTGATACTTTTCCCCGCAGCGACTTCGATGACGGTAGGCGCCAGGCGCCCGAGCGCCGGCTGCGCGGGGCATGCGCGGGGGCCTGTTCTGATGAGAGCGGGGCGCAGACTGCCCGACGTCGGACGGGCAGTGGCGGACGAGCCACGGGACGGTGCGGAAGGCCCTCGAGCGCGCCCTCCTCGACGTCGCCGCCGACCCCGTGCGCCCGCCCACCGCGCCCGCCCCTCCTCGATCCCGCTGACGCCGCGGGGCGGGCTGGGCAGTTCATGCGGGGCGTGCTGGGGTCGGCGCAGCGGCGGCTGCGGGAGGTGCGGCAGTGGAGCGTCGAGTACCACTACACCCGCGCCGAGCGCGACGAGTTTGCCGACGACGACGAGTAGGCCCCGCCCGCACGCCGCCCCGGCCCGCACGGCACGCGCTTCCGCAGCGCCCGCCGCCCCATCCGAACCACGCGCGACACCTCCCCCCGAGTCCCCTGTAACCGTAACCTCGAACGCATCCGAATAGTATTTATACAGCAGGAGAACAGGGAGGGTCGGGGCGGGTGGTCTGGGGCGCTACTTGAGGGTGAGGCGGAGGGGCAGGTCGTCGCCGGCGGCGGCGAGGGCGTCGCGGGCGCGGCGGGCGGCGTTGCGGACGAGCTCGGAGAGGGCGGGGTGGATGTGGATGGTGTAGAGGATGTCGTCGAGCCTGCCCCCGAGGCGGAAGAGGGGCAGCACCTCGTGGATGAGCACCGACGCCTGGTCCCCCACGATGTGGCACCTGCCGCCCCCTCAGCCCCGCCCCCGCCGCCCGGCGCGGGGGCGGGGGGCGGGGCGCGCCCGAGGATCTTGCGCGAGCCGCGCTCGACGAGGAGCTTGACGAAGCCCGACTCGGAGCGCAGCGCCATCCCCATCGCCGAGTTCGCGTACCTGCCAGGCCCCGCCCCTCGCCCCCGCCCCCCGACCGCCCGCCCCGCCCCGCCCCGCCCCGGCCCCGCGCACTTGTTCACGGCCTTCACGTAGTTCGCCCCGCGCGCCTTCAGCTGCTCCTCGGTCTCCCCGACCCCCGCCTGGCCCCCGCGCCGTCACCCTCGCTCCCCGCCCCCCTACCCTCGGCCCCGCGCACCACCTGCGGGTAGCTGAAGACGGCGTGCGGCATGCCCTGCGGGGATTTCAGCGCGCGGGGCGGGGCGGGGGCGGGGCGGGGCGGGCGGTGTAGTCGATGGGGTAGTCGTCGGCGGCGCGGATGACGGTCTCGAAGAGGTACTCGCCCTCGAAGTTGGCGCTGTGGCGGAAGAGGTAGTTGCCGGCGATGTCCCCGAAGGCCCACACGCCGGGCGCCGTGCTCCGCAGCCGCTCGTCCACCTTCACGAAGCCGCGCTCGTCAACCTGGCCCCGCCCCGTCGCCCCGCGCCCCGGCCCCCCGCGAGCGCCCCGCGGCCCCCGCGCGCCTCGATGCCGCCCTTCGTCACCTCCAGAAGGTCGCTGTTCGGCGTCACGCCGACCGCGACGAGCAGCGCGTCCGCCGTGTCCGAGTGCTCCTGCGCCGCCCCCGCTCGCCCCGCCGGGAATCGACGGGGCGCGGGCGGCGCGCTGCGAGCCTTCCCGTCGGCGTCGGTGTAGTGCACTGTGAAGAGGCGCCCGTCGTGCTCCACGCGCGTCTGCGCTCCCGCCGCCTTGGCGGGGGCCGGGGCGGGGCGTGGGGCGGGGCGCGCGCCGTCTTGACGCGCTCGGAGGTGCGGTAGCGCCGCTTGAAGACCTGCCGCGGGCGCGGTTGGGGGGGGGGGGGGGGGGGGGGGGGGGGGGGGGGGCGCGGGGCGCGGGGCGGGCGCACCCTGGCGAACTCCTCGGCGACCTCGCCGTCCTCGAAGCGCAGCAGCGTCGAGCGCACCAGCATGTGCACGTCCACGCCCACCCCTGGCCCCCGCACAGCTCAGCGCCCCCCGCGCGGCCGGCGCCGCCGGAAGGGGCGAGCGCACCCCCGAAGAAATGCCCCAGCTCGCAGGCGATGTAGCCCCCTCCCAGCACGATCTGCGCCCGCGTCGGCGCGCCCCGCCGACGCCTCGCGCCGACCGGGAGCCGCTCAGGGTGCGCGCACCATCTTCTGCGGCTTCTGCGGGGGGCGTGGGCGGGGGCCGGCGCGCGGGGGTCCGGCGCCGCACCTTCTGGAGCCGGAGGGCCTCGGTGGAGGTCATGTATGGGGTCCCCGCCAGCCCCGGGATGTCCGGGATCGTCGGCCGCGCTGCGCCCCAAGCCGTCGGCCCGCAGCGCGCACCACCCCGGCCCCGCGCCCTGCGCACTGCCGGCGACGACGAAGATGCGCTCGCCGGTGATCTCCTGCCGGCTGCGTCAGCCGCGGGCGGGGCGGGGCGGGATGGGGCGTACCCGGCCGTCCTCGGTGACAAGGTGCTTGGGCCCGACGAAGCGGACGGGGCTGCGGTACCAGTCGATGTTCTCGTTCTTCTCGATGTTCGGGTTGATCGACGCGCTCTCCGCGTCGATCCTGCACCCCCCGCTCGCCCCGCGCCCCAGCCACGGCCGGCGGCGGGCGGCGCACTCGTCCGCGACGCGCTTGATGAGGTTTTCGTAGTCCACCGTGTACGGGCCCGGCTTGATCTGCCCCGCCCCGCCCCGCCTCGGCGCCGCGCGCGGGGCACGGCGGGCGACGGCGCCGCGGGCGGCAAAACACGCACGTCGATGCGGGAACTCTCGTCGATCTCACGGGTGATGTCCGACACCTGCCACCCGGGTCAGGGCGCGCGGGGCGGCGCGCGGGGCGGCGCGCGGGGCGCGGGGGGCTCCGAGCTTTCAGATAGAAAAAGACGCACATGAATCAACATCTTACTCGGGATGCACCCGCGATTCAGGCACTGAACGAGGCGATGGTCAAAACTCTAAACCGCACGACCATATTACGAAGTTTCTTACCGTTCCGCCAAGCGGCCCCTTCTCGCACAGTGCGACCTGCATGCAGTCAAACTCCCTCTGACTTAGAGATGCGCGTACGCCGCGCTCGCGCACTTTGAAGCCGAGCTTGGAGGACGGAGTCGAAATCTACGCACGTGCGCCGCGGCGAGTGAGCGCCGAACGCTCGCATCGCGTAGCTGCTTTCTTGGCCTACCTTCGCGCCGCCGCCCGAGCCAATGACGACGATGTCGTAGTTGCGCTTGCCGGGCTCATCGGGGGCGAGCAGAGCGACCGGCGGCATGATTTTGCGCGCGGCAGGCGTCGAGAACACGCCGCGACGTCCGAACGACCGGACGAGCTGACCCGCGAACGCCGAGCGGGTCGATGCGACTGCGCGCTGCTGCTTCTGGCAGCTGTCGTACGCGACGCCGCTGAAGCCCCGGAGCCCGGTCGGAAGTTCTACCTTAGCTCGATTCGCGGGAACACATACGACGGATGCAAACAGCGCAGCTCTCATTCGCTGTTTGTTTGCTCTCAAACAGCGCCAAACCCCGATACCCCGGCTTATCGGGCCTTCGTTCGCCTGGAAAGCGCGGAAACGGCTTAGCCACAGCAGACAGCGACGATGGGAGGGGAAGAGTCGAAGATGGAGGACCCGGTGGCGCAGGCCCGCGCGCGTGCTGGTGCGCCTTGACCAGCTCAAGGACCGTTGCGGCCGGGGCTCTGGGCGCTGCGTGGCTCCTGCCGCGACGGTGCAAAGAGACTCGCATCGCATGACGGGTCGGGCTGGCGGGGTGCAGAGGAGGAGGCGCGGCGGGCGCAGCAGCGACGCCTGCCGCCGCAGAACGACTGGGCCTTCAGCGCGGCGATGGCGCGGATCGACGTAGAGGCGAAGCAACCCACAGTACGCGCTGGGCTGCCACGCGCGCGGAGGAGCAGCTGAGCAGCGCTAGCGGCCGCGCCGCAGGTCAACAGGGCGTCGCAAGCGAGAATCCAGGAGATGATAAGAGAACTGGAAAGAGACGCAGAAGCGCAGTCGAAGATGCAGGGCGCGTCCGTGGCCGTCATCGAGATGCTCCCCGGTGCGTACGCGTCCGTTGCCGCTCCAGCTAGCTGCCTGCGCGGGCAGCTCGGCGGCGGCCGCGGGGGCGAGCGGGGCCGGGGCGCAGTGGCGCGGTGGTCTCGGGGGACGGCGTCGCGGGACCAGGCGTCGTGCATGGTGTGCCTGGAGGACTACGAGGAGGGCGTCGAGGTCCGCACCCTCCCCTGCCTCCACGCCGTGCGCCCCCGCCCCCGCCCCGCCCCGCCCTGCCCCATCCGCCCCCGCTGCTCACGCGGCCGCAGTTCCACAAGTCCTGCGCCGACCAGGTGCGCCTCGCCGCCGCGTGCCGCGCCGCCGCGCTGAGGCCCCGCCGGCGCAGTGGTGCGTGATCAACAAGAACTGCCCGGTCTGCAAGCGCAGCATAGACCCCCAGGATCGCTTCCGGTAGCCCCGCCCCAAATCACACAACCGCACTCGGGGAGTATCGATACAAACGTATACAAGCGCTCGGGCACTCAGGGGTCTCTACAGTATGCAAATAAGGAGGGGGGGCGGCAGGGAAGGGGCGGCTGGAGTACAGGGCGCTTCAAAGAATGGGGGCCGGGGCGCGGGCGATCAGAGGTCCTCGAAGAGGGAGGCGGGGGGCGCCTGCGGGGCGCTCGCGTTCGGCGGGGGGCCGGCGGGGCGCCGGCGGCGGGGCGGGGGCGTCGGGGCGCGGCGGCGGGGCACCTTCTCGAAGGCGATCTTGTAGATGCGGGTGAGGAGGGGGAACTCGTGGAGCATGTTGCGGGCGGAGAGGACGCGGTAGACGTCGACGCAGGTCTCCTGGCCCTGCAGCTTCTGCCCGTTCAGCAGCTCCGCCTCGAGCTCCTCCCAGCTCTTCCCCGTCCGCACGAAGGCCTCCCCGCAGCGCCGGTGGCGGCCCCCCGCGCAGGTCGTGATCTGCCGGCCGCGGTGAGCGGGGCCGGGGGGCGGGGCGGGGCGGGGGGGCGGGGCGCGCGAGGTCGGCGACGCCGCAGGACTCGAGGAAGGTGCGGTCGAGGACGCCCGTGAAGAAGGTCTTGCTGAACTTCATCATCTCCTGCGCCCCGCTCGCACCCGCCCCCGCCCCGCGCAGCGCGGGCGGCGCGCGCGCCATGAGGCCGAGGCGCATGACGGCGGCCTTGGTGTTGTCGCCCATCTTGAGGCCGTCGCAGAAGCCGGCGGCGAGGGCGATGACGTTCTTGAGGGCGCCGCAGAGCTCGGGCCCCTTGACGTCGTGGATGACCGAGACGCGGAAGAAGGGGCGGTCGAAGAGCATGCGGAACATCTCCCCGTCCTGCTCCAGGTAGCACCCCACCGTCGTCTCGCTGAACCGCTCCTCCGCTATCTCCGACGCGATGTTCGCCCCCTGCCCGCCCCCTCAGACCGGCCGCCCAGCGCCCGGCCCCACTCCCCGCCACCCCCGCGTGCCCGGGCGGGGCCCCGCACCATCAGCACGGCAGTCTCGATCCCGAGCTCCGCTTTGACTATTAACGATGCCATATCAGAAAAAAACTTTTTTGTAAATTTGCAACGGCTTACTGGTGTCGGAGCTCAGCCAGAGCTGCTTTGTCTCCTCATGGTACTCGGCGCCTGCGCAGCTCAGCCTCAGCCGGCGGCCCCGGGGCGGGCCGGCGGGGCATGGGCGCGCCCTTCGAGAGGGAGATCGCCTTTGCCGTGCGCAGTATCTTCCCCTGCATCTGCTCTGCGGCCGGCCTCGGCGGCGGGGCGGCGGGGGGGTGGGGGCGGGGGGGCGGGGCGGGGCGGGGCACTGCAGATGGAGTGGAGGAACTGGTGGGGGATGACGAAGACGAGCACGTCGGCGTCCTTCACCGCCGCCTCCAGCTCCGTCACCGCCCGCAGGTTCGTCGGCAGCTTCACCCCGGGCATGTAGCGCGGGTTGATTTGATGTGATGTGATCCATTCGGAGAGCCAGCGGCCTTCCACCATCTCATCGTACACCCACACGCGCACTTCTTCCTCGAACAGCCCGCGGTGGATCCGCGTGTTCTCCCCTGCGCGACGCGGGGACGCGCATACGTGAGGACGCGCATCGCGCCATCGCACCGCGCGCGCGCCCCGCGCCACGCCGCGCCGCGCGCCATCGCACCGCAGATCTTGGCGATTGCCGTTCCCCACGATCCGGCACCAAGAACGGTCACACGCTTGCGCCGGGGCATGGTGGCGGCGTTGAGGTTTACAGGACTTGCATGCCGCCAAGCTTCTTGCGAGGCGGCTACGGCTAGCTCTGCATGCGCCAGCATTTTGCACGGGACGGAACCGCGCGCCGGACGGTTAAAGCCGGAAAGGGCAGAACGTGTAACTGCCGAGTATGCGCTGGGCCTGGGCACCGGGCGAACTAACTGCGCGAACAGCTTTGTAGCTTATTTGCACGGCCGAACGGCTGAACGGGTCTGGCTTATGTTGCGCGCGGTGGCTCCTCAAACAGCATCTACCCGTCCGAATCAAAAAAAGTTGCACTTCGTAGCTGTACGTCGAGACATACAAAGGACAAAAGCCTCAGCTAAGCTCACAAGCCAGCAGGCTGCAGAGACAGCTCTCGCTAGTGCTCCAGTCACACGCCTCCGCAGCACCTGCGATAGTCCACGCAAGCGTCAAAGATTTAGCCACTGCTCATGGCAAGCGCCGCCGGGCCATCCAGTGCGCCCGGGCAGAAAGACTTGGCATGGGACAAAGCGCTGGGTCGGAAACTGCTTCACTGCAGGCACGCCGACTCGACCGCTCTCTCTCATCGTATGCCGCGCGCTCTCTCATGCGTTTGCTGCAGTACGCGGTACGCCGAGTTTGAGGAAAAGACCCGAGAGACAAACGAATTCTTTGACAATCAACTCCGGCAGCCGACGCTGCGAGAGTCGGCATACAGACAAGGTCAAGTAAAAAACCGTCGATGCTCTGGTCCAGCGCGCTGACAGCCTGCACAGCTGCTGATACTTTAGTGAAGATGATGGATCGCTTGGGTCTAGTCAACATATGGGTAAGCGATCCAGGTGGCTGCTGCAGGGCAAAAGTTGATGGTCTTTCGCTTTGCAGCATATGTCTGCCCCGGGGCTGCTGCAGGGCAAGAAGATCAACATCGAGCTCTTTCCCGAGGGCTCGCCCGAGTACCAAGAAGAGGTGCGGGAGGGTGCGGCCGCCTTGCCGGCGCGCGGTGGCCCGAGCGGGGACGGCAGTTCACGCAGAAGCTGCGGATCGAGAAGCTGAGCGAGGCGCTGATCCGGCTGAAGTCGATCGAGAACTCGCGGCCGATCAAGCGCGAGGACGTCGCCCTCGAGGAGGGCAAGCTGCGCGCCATCGCCAGGTCCGCCCCCGCCGCCCGGATCGCTGCCGCCGCGCGGCCGACGCGCTGCCGACGCGGGGCCGACGCGGGGCGGGCTCGGGCAGGGCGGAGAAGGAGAAGATGGAGCTACTACAGGCACAGCGGCGGGAGGCGCTGCTGAAGATCGGAGATGGGACGGAGATGGCAGATGAGATGGCGGCGGCGGTCACGCTCTCGCACTCCACCAACTGCCTCATCCTCGCCGGCCGCGGCCTCCTCTCCATCCCCGCCGAGCTGTTCGAGCTCTACAACCTCGAGGTGCCCCCCGCCCGCGCCCGCCCCGGCGCCCCCGCCCGAGCCGCCGCGCAGCTGCTCGACCTGCAGGAGAACAAGATCGCGGAGCTGCCGGCGGAGGTCTTCAAGCTCCACCGACTCCGCAAGCTCTACCTCTCCAACAACGTCATCTCCACGTCCGCCCCCGGCCCCGCCCCCGCCCCCGCCCGCACGGCCGGCGAGCGGCGGGGCGGGCAGGGTGCCGATCGAGCTGGGCCGCATCTCGCGGACGCTCATTGTGCTCGCCCTCCACGGGAACCCCCTTGTCCCCGAGTACGCCGAGAAGGTCCGTCCCGCCCCGGCCCCCTCCACACCCCCTGCTCTCCTCAGCCCGCGCCAGTACTTGGAAGGGGTCTCGAGCTTCATGGCTCACCTCGTCGCCAAGGCGGAGGCGGAGCGGGAGGCGAGGCGGGCGGCGAGGCGGCAGAAGCGCCTCGAGAAGCTCCGCGCGAAGGCGGGCTCCGCGGGGCCGGGCTCCGTCAAGTCCGCCGGCAACCGGACGCGCTCCCAGTCCGTCGCCGGATCTGTCAAGAGCGCCGCCTCCGTTGGGACAGTCGGCACCGTTGGGACGCGCGCGTAGCTTTGCTGCAAGCGCTTTAGCTTGAGTAGTGTTGAACACGCTTCATTAATATTATAAGCTAAAGCTAAGCTTGCAACGCCGGCGCCAGCGCTATATAGCTAGCCAGATTCGGGGTCATGTACATTGAAATTGGACCGGTACCGGCGCAGGCCGGCGCGGGTTTCGAATTTGAACGGGGTACCGCGGTCGACTTCGTGCGCAACTAAGCTTGAAGCCTTCCGAACCTCAGCGGAAGCGTTACCGAGATCAGAAGCGTGAAGTGAGATCCGTTTGCATTGTGCTTCTGGGCAGCAAGGCGGGAAGCGCGGGACGTAGAAAGGACAGCAGGAAGCGCCGGGCACAAGCCAGACAGATGGGCAAGCGCGCAAAAAAGACAAAGGTGAGGCGCTCCGAGGCTCCCGCCGACCGCGCAGCTCGGTAGACGACCGCGCACATCAGGTTGTAAAGGCGAAAAGGCCGACCATCCCAACGAGCTTCGATTGTCCCTTCTGCAATCACTCCGGAAGCGTCGACGTCAAGATGTGCGTCAGCGCTGGCATCCGCCGCGCATGCGCCACCATCTGATTTATCGCTGCAGCGACCGCGAGAAGAACACGGGGCGCGTGAACTGCCGAGTGTGCGCGGAGAGCTACCAGGTCGTCACGAACAGTGCGCGAGCGTGCGAAGCCGGAACAAACGTCGCCGGCTGATGATCGGGCGCACTGCGGCAGAGCTGAGCGAGCCCGTCGATGTGTACAGCGAGTGGATCGACGAATGTGAGAAGATCAACGCATCCTAGGGACTGTGGCAGCGCAACGCTTTCCTTGTGCATTTCAGAGACGACCGACAACATCTGGACTAGCCCTAGTAGCTGTTTGGCTAGCAGTGGGCCGCCGGTCGAATCGTAAGGGCTCAGTCGGATAGGCAAGTGACGTCGGGATCGAAATCGAATACCGAAGCTCGAGATCGAAACCTAGGTCTACTTGCTCTACGGGCTTAAGATCAAAAGATCAAGCTTAAGGTGCGGGCCGTGCCCGCGGCCGGAGGCTCGCCCGTTCCCGCCACGGACTGGCCGCTAAGGGAGAGGAATGCTGCCCAAGGGGGCCGGAACCCCAATTGCAACGAGCCCCCCCAACGAACCCCTTTACACAGCGTTGTACTACTAATTGTGAACTTGGCGCTGAAAGCGTCGCGCGCGAGCTGGCTCTTTCCTGCCGGCGCGTGAGCCCCTGGAATATTTAATGCGAGCGTCGTCGCATATATATATACACCGCGCAACCCGTGGCAAGGAGCGCGGCGACGTCTGCCAAGACGACGACCTCCCGGCCCGCCGCGTCGACGCGAGCCTCCACTGGGCCAGACGCTGTATCTTCATCGATCGAGGCTTCTCGCTTGCCGCCGGCTCGCAACCGGATCGCAAGGTGGCGAGGCGTTTAACTTCGGTTCAACTTACAACTACCGGTAACGTTGAAGGTGAGGAGGGGTACCAACGATGGCTGGGCGGCGGCCTGGGCCGGGGTCTTCGGAACCTGCGCGGCGACTCGCACCGGCTCATCAGTTAAACTGTTATATTTCTGTCACAGACTAGGGGTCCTCTGCACCACCGATCGAACCTCTGTGCATCTTTGTGAACACGTTTCCTTGTGTGTGGGCAGTGCTTGTGAACACGGGGCATTCTTGGAGGCGAAATGAAATTAAATGCATTATAGGTGAAGAGGGAGAGGGTCATTGCTGGGGGGGCTGCTGCTGGGGCGGGGGCGGGGGGACGTTGAAGAACTCGTGCGGCGAGGGGGCGCGGGGCGGGGTCCGGTGGTGCGCCCCAATGTACATGGGGGGCAGCCCCATGGGCATGCCGGGCATCATCGGCGCGCCCTCGCCGGGCATCGGGTGCATGGGGCCGGGCAGCATCTGGGGGCGGCGTGAGGGGCGCCAGGGGGCGGGCGCGCCCGGGGGCACCTGCATGGTCTGCCCGAGGCGCTCCTCGAGCTGGCGGAGGCGCTCGCGCAGGGCGTGGTTCTCTTGCTGCGCCCACCTCAGCCGCCCCGCCGCGGACGTGGGGGCGCGGCGGGGCGCGCGCGCCTTGAGCTCGTCGATGCTCTGGTTGTGGGCCATCTCCTTGACGCGCAGCTTCTTCTGTGCAGCCTTCTCCTTCTCCTTCTCGCCGCGCTCGTGTTCGAGCTCCTCCCGCAGCTTCCCGATCTGCTCCTCGGCCTGCTGCTTCGCCGCCCGCAGCTGGCCCAGCTCCGCCCCCTGCCCCGCGTCGGCGTTGGCGCGGCGGCGGGGGCATAAAGGCACCTGCTGGTCGATCTTGTCGACGAGGATCTTGACGAAGTCGGCGGGCGGGTGGCCCTCGGGGGGAAAGCCAGGCGGGGGCGTGGGCCCGTGGGGCCCCCCGTGCGGGTGCCCCTCCATCCAGCCCTGGCCCTGGCCCGGCTGCTGCTGCGCGCCCTGCTGCCCGTGCCCCATCTCGTGGGGCGCAGGGCCCCAGGCGCCCCGCGGCAGCTGCGGCGGCGGCATGACGCCGGCGAGCTGTAGCTGCTGGAGGTGCGCCATGGGCCCGCCGAAGGGGAGCTGCTGGCCGGGCGGGTGCTGGAGCAGGTGCGGGCCGTGTTGGGCGAGGAAGTGGTGCGCCTCGGCCGGCCCGGGGGGCGCCGGCAGGATGCCCCGGTGCTGCTCCTCCCCGAGCGCGTGCGCCAGGCCCATCGCCGGCAGCGCTCCGAACATCGACCCCGGCGGCATCCCCGGCCCCGTCTGCGGCGGCGACGCCGGCCCCGCTCCGGGTCCCCCCGACGCGCGGCCCGACCGCGGCGACGGCTGCTGCTCCGCCGGACCGCGAGCCGGCAGCGGGAGCGCTGGGATGGGCCCGCGCTGCTGCCCGGGCGGGTGCGCGCCCGGAGCGCCCGCCTGCTGCGGGGCCGGCGGCGCAGGGACCGGCTTGGAATCGGGCGGCTGGGGCTGACCTTGGGGCGGGGCGAGGGCCTGGGGCTGCACGGGGGCCCGCGGGGCGGCGGGGAGGGCTGCCTCGCGGGAGGCGTCGTCGTCTGCCGGCCCCGCGCGCCCGCCGCGGAGGGCCCGCCCGCACCGCCGCTCACGCCCGGCGCCCCCTGCGCGCCGGGTGCGGGCGGGGGCGCGTGCTCCTCTGGTCCGTGTTGCTGGCTCCCCGCCGTCGAAGCCGCCTGCGGCCCGTGCGGTTGTCCGTGCTGTTGCGTATGGGGCTGAGACTGGGCAGGGGCGCCGGCGTGATGAGGCAGTTGTGGCGGCTGAGGCGGGCCTTGGGCGGCTAACACGCGTGCCGGGCCTTCCCAGCCGCGGGCGGGGAGCGGCGGCGTGGGAGACTCCTTGTGGTGCCGGCGCGCGGCTTCCGAAGCCGCCGCGTTGGGCGCTGCTGCTGCATGGCCCGACGCTGGCGCACCGGGCGGATGGTGGGCCCCGTGACCGTCGCCCCCAGACGGGCCGCTCGCCTCCCGTGTCCGCTCTTCATCCTCGTCCGCCGAGCCGGACCTCCTGGCGCCGCTGCCACCACCGGAGTCGCGTCCCTTTCCTCCTCCTTTCTTTCCTCCGCCACCACCGCCGCGCTTGCCCCGACCGTCGTCCCCGCGCCCGTGACTTGCCGCCTCCCCGTTGGGACGCCCATGGGAGTCCCCAGCGCCGTGACCGCCTTTTGCAGGCACTGGTTTCCCGCCAGCACCGCCAGCGGCAGCCGGATGGCTATCGAGCTTCGCGCCACCCGATGCAACAGCCGTGGCGGGAGGCCCCGCGGGAGCAGGCGAATGTCCGGAGGCGCCAGCTGCACCGCCGCTTCCGGAACCACCTGCAAGAGGAAGGAGAGGAGAGAGGACGGGCTGCGGTCGACCGCCTTGCGGTGGAGTTCGGGATGGAGCCGACTCCGGCGTCCGCGGAGCCGGCGGCGGCCTGGACGGCGTCGGACTGCCTTGCGGAGGCGTTCCTGCGCGATTCCGCGCGCGTCAAAATGGTGCGGAACGCGGCGACATCGTGAATGGCGGGACGAACCAGAACCCGCTGCCGCCGTCGCCCAGCTCTTGCCGCGCTGCAGAAAGAGAGACGCGTCAGCGTCGGCCGTCTTGACATCAGACGGGACCGACAGCAGAGGCGACACGCGGACCTGGGGCATCGGCGACTGCTTCTCTGCTGGCTTAGCCGCGTCATGTGCGGCGGGCTTTCCAGCGCCGGGCGCGCTTTCTTTCATGTTCACGAACCCGACCAGCCCGGGGGGGGGGGTAGAGGCGGGGCGTGGGTACGCAACTTCGGAGCGCGAAAGCAGGGCGCGTGTATTAGCTGCTCTGGGAAGGCGGCGTTCTGAAACAGCCCATCATGGCGCGGCCGGCGGTCACTGGCGCCGCGGCCTCGAGCAAAAAGAACGAGGAAGCAGGCCTGCGCGATGCGGAGGACCTGTTTTGCGAGTCGGACCTCCAGACCGTCCGGACCACCGAACGGAAAGCATGGTGCGTCGTCCGGACCATTGGAGCGTCGAGAAATCGACCAGCACCCGCGCAGGGCGGACATCGAGTCCAAGAAAGAGGAATTGCGGCAGCTCGTTGGGTGCGCAGAGCTGGCGTCTCACATTGGCGTTCGTGAGCTTACGCGCTGGCCGCAGCGCGCGCTACCGTGACCTCATCGAGTCGGCCGACTCGATTGTGGACATGAAGCGTCTGTCCAAGCAAGTCGTCGATTCAATCAACACGCTGCATCGAGGCTGTGCCGACATCCACAGCATGGTCATAAGCCCGGAGGAATCCGTGCTCGCGCCAAGCCAGCGCGGTGCGCTGTGATGAGGCCCATCCCGCCGCGCTGCCTACTCACGTGGAAACGCAGAGCAATCGGCACGTCGGAAGATTTTCACGATCGGCACGCTGGTGAAGCTGCTCGCGGACACGCCGGAAGAGGTGCGCGGGGCGCGGCGCGAGAGGCGTCGAGGGCGCTGAGGCGAGTGCAGCTGTGGGCGCTGCTGGACCAGCACAAGCTGCTGGACGCGGCGAACCGCTTCCGGGAGTCGGAGGCGGTGTACGGGCAGCTCCTGAACGACCAGGACCCCGAGGCCGCCAAGCTCCTCGTGCGCCCCCCGCCGCCCTCCCCGCCCGGCGCTGCGGGCGACGCCGCGCGCAGTCCTCCTGGCCCCTGCTGCAGCAGCTCTGGTCCACCATCCGCGTCTTCAGACCCCACGTCCTCCGCGCCTGCCGCTCCCGCCTGCACCGCCCCGGCCTCGCCGACACCGTCCGCCGCGCGCCGCCACGCGGGGGCCCCGGCGCTGACGCCGGCGCAGGAGTACGGGCGGGCGCTGACGGCGCTGCTGCTGCTGGACCACCTCACGCCACGGCAGGCGCGTGCCCCTCTCCCGGCCGGGCCGGCCCCGCCGACGCCGCGTGCAGGCGTTCAGCACCCTGCTTCAGTCGCGCACGGCCTGGCTCAACCGCTACCTGTCCGAGGCGAACAAGCTCCTCGCGGCGGGCGGGGCGGGGGGCGGCGGGGAGGAGGCGGAGGGGGCGGGGCGGGGCGGGGTGTGCGGGGCGGTGCGGGACTGCCTGGGGAGCATGGCGGAGGCGGTGCAGCTGACGCTCTGCCACGTGCTCACCGTCTTCACGTACGAGACGGCGCCCGCCGGCCAGCGCACGCCGCCCCTGCTCGTCGCCCTCTTCCGCGCCTCCCAGCAGCACTTCGCCGAGAGCGGCGGGGCCGGCGAGGCGGGGGAGGGTGGGGCAGCGTGGGCGGCGAGCGTGGACGAGCTGGAGGAGCAGGTGGGCCTGCTGGCGGCGACGGAGATGCGGGAGGCGTGCCGGGCCTGGGTCGAGAACTGCAAGCGGGAGATCCGCCAGAAGGGCCTCGAGCTCCTCTCTCATGTCGACTCCCCGGTCCGCCCCGCCCCGCCCTGCACTCCCGCCTCCCGCCCCGCCCCCGACCGCGGCCCCGCCGCAGCGCGAGCTCGCGGAGGTGCAGGCGGCCGTCAAGAAGATGATCACGAACTTCGAGGCGCCGGACTCGCGGGGCGGGGAGGGGCGGGAGGGGGGCGGGGAGGGGAGGGTGAGCTTCGCGGGGGCGTGCGAGGCGGTGCTGGGGGAGCCGGTGGACGTGTGGAGCGTCACGTTCAGCGACATGTTCCTCGCCCGCGCCCAGCAGCTCGTCGCCGCCCTCTTCGCCCGCCTCTCCCTCGACGCCCCGCTTGCCGCCCTCCTCCACGCCCCCTCCCCCGCCGGCCCCGGCCCCGCCCCCGACCTCGCCGAGCTCCTCTGGAGCCCCGCCGCCCCCGAGGAGGGGCCCGCCCCCGCCCTCCCCCGCCGCTCCCTCTCCTTTGGGCCCGCCACCCGCCGCCGCGCCCCAGGCACCCCGGGGGCCCCCCTGGGGGCCCCCGAGGAGGAGGAGGAGGAGGGGGTGGAGGTGGAGGGGGCGGCGGGGCGGCTGCCGGCGATCGGGGCGCTGGTGGCGGAGTTCGACGGACAGCTGCGGGGCCTCCTCGCCGAGTGCCGCGCTCTCCTCGAGCCCCCCCGCCCCGACGTCCCCGCCCCCGCCGGCCCCCTCCCACTCCGCTCCCCCTCCTCCCGCGCCCTCCCCGCCGCCAAGGCCCCCGCGGGAACGCCGCCGCCGGCGCGGGAGGCGGAGGCGGGGGCGACGGAGGAGCTGGCGGGGTTCGTGCAGGGCACGTGCGTGGAGCGTGTGGGGGCGATCGTGGGCGGCCTGAAGCAGCGTGTGCGCGACCTCGCCACCGCCATCGAGTCCGCCCGCATCGAGCGCCTCGTCGCCGGTCCCCCCGCCCCGCGCCACCGCCCCGCCCCGCCTCGCCCCAACACCCCAGCAGATGCCCCCGCCCCCGCCGTAGCCGGCGAGGCCGGCGGGAGCGGTGCCGGGGGCGAGGCGGGGGCCTCCGAGGAGTCGCCAGAGCTGGAGCGGGCGCTCCTCATCGGGCGCCTCTGCGCCGCCCTCGCCACCTCCTCCGCGCCCTGCCCCTCGCCCTCGCCCGCCCCGCCCCCGCCGCCGCCCCGCCCCCTCGCCCGTCTCGGCGGGGGCGAGCCCGCCGCCGCGGACGCCGCTGGCGGGGCGGGCGGCGTCGTTCGGGTCGCCGGCGGGGCGGGAGGGGGAGGAGGCGGGGCGGGAGGCGGGGGCGGGCGGGCTGCTGGAGGAGACGCGGCGGGGCCTCGGGGAGGTGACGCTCGCGGCCTTCGGGCTGTGGGTGCGCCACGTCGGGGCCCGCCTCGGCGATGCCCTCGAGGCCTCCGTCCACGGTCCCCCCGCCCCCCCGCCCCGCGCCCCGCCCCGCCCCTCGCGACGCCTGCGGCAGGCATGTTCGCCGAGGTGCGGCACCGCCTCGCCGCCTCGGCGGCCTGGGAGGAGGTGAGCCTGCACGAGGGCGCCCCCGCCCCGGAGGGCCCCGAGGAGAAGATCCGCATCCCAGTGCAGGTACCGCCCCCGCCGGCCCCGCCACACCCGCGGGGCGGGCGCTGAGCGCGGGGCAGGCGTCGACGCACGTAGTGGCGTTCCTGTCGGCGGCGGTGCGGGAGGTGCACCGGGCGGGGGGCTACACGCTGAACCCCGACGTCCTGCTGCTGCTCGCCGAGGAGCTCTGCGAGCGCGTCTGCGGCGTCTACGGCGCCTTCCTCGCCTCCCACATCGCCAGCCAGCAGTCCCAGAGCCGCCCCGCCTTCTCTGACCCCGAGGCTCGCCCCGCCCGCCCCGCCCCGCCAAGCCCCTCCGGCCCCGCGCTGGGGGGCGCGGGCGGCTGAGGTCCGCGCAGCTGCTGCAGCTGCTCTTCGACGTGCGCTTCCTGCTGGAGGTGCTGCGGGCGGGGTGGGCCCCCGAGGGGGCGCGGGGGCGCGACCCGCGGGCCTCCCCCGAGGGGCGGCGCTCCTCGGGGACGCGCTTCAAGGCGGAGAGCGTGCTGGACACGGTGCAGCGGCTGATGGACCCCATCGACTGGGCGACGTACGAGCGGCCCGTGGCGGGGGCCGTGCAGCGCTACTACACCCGCTCCGCCGTCCTCTTCGGCTACCTCGTCCAGCTCAACCGCCTCCTCCCCATGTCCGCCCCCGCCCCGCCCGCCCCGCCCCGCCCCGCCCCCGAGCCCCCCGCAGGCCCCACTCTGCGGCTCCGCGGCGGGCGGGGGCCGGCGGGGCGGGGGCGGGGCAGCGGTACGAGACGAACGTGCTGCCGCTGGCGAAGCCCGTGCCGCGCTTCACGTACCTCCCCGTCTCCGTCCCCGTCGCCGGCGCCGCCTCCCAGGGTGCGCGCCCCGCCCGCCCCCCGCGCTGCCCCCGCCACTGAGGCCGGCGCAGCGCCGCGGGCGGCGGCGGGGCCTCTGTGCTGGCGGCCACGAAGGGCGCGACGGCGGTCGGGGACGCCAAGCGGGCGGGAACGACGGTGGCGCCCCTCACCTACCTCGAGCAGGCGCCCCCGCCCCGCCCACTCGCCCGCCCCCGGCCCCTCCCGAGGGCCCCCGCAGGTCGGCACCAACGCCCTGCGCCTCGGCGCCGGCATGCTGGGCCTCGGCGGCGGCTCCGAGGGCCGCCAGTCCACCGGGCGCTCCTGACCCCGCGGCACCCCGTCCCGCGCCCCCCGGCGCTCGATGTCAACGTTTCACCGTGCAATACAAACTGCTGCAGCAGTACTAGTCTAGCGAAGGCACAGAAACAAGCAGAGAACTCGAAGGCCAACGTTAACCCCGCCCAACCAAATCAGCTATAGCTAAGCGACCTTCGGCTCTGTCTCTACGGGGCGGCGTCGAGGGGGACGGGGAGGAGGAGCTCGCGGGTGCCGCGGCGCACGAGGAGCAGCAGGCGCTGGCCCGCCGCCCGCGCGAAGACCTGCGGCCCGTCGGCGCCGGCCCGGCCACACGGGGGCCGGCGGGAGCGGCACCTCGCGCTCGAGGTCGGCGGGGGCGCGGAGCGGCCGGTGCCCGACCCGCAGGAGGAGGTCCCCGGGGCGCAGGCCGGCGCCCTCCGCCCCCGTCCACGGCGCCACCCGCGTCACCGCCAGCCCCGCCCCGGTCGGGACCACTGTGCGCCGGCTCTTCTCAGGGAAAGCGTCCACTCGAAAAGGAGCAGGACGCGCACCAGAGACGCCGAGAAAGGGCAGGGCCGGCGGCTGCCTGCCGGCCGCCACGGCGCGCACGAAGCGGTCGACCTGCCGGCGGGCGGCTCAGCGGCGGGCGGCGGGGCCGAGGGGCGCGCGCGGGCCTCCTCGACGTCGATGGCGAGGGTGAAAGGGGCGTCAGGCGTGCTCGCCGGCGTCTGCGCCGCTGGCCGGCGTGAGAAGCAAGAGACGAGAGGGGGAAGGGGCGGGGGGGGAGGGCACGGGGAGGCAGAGGCCGAGGACGGCGCCATCGGGAGCGGCGAGGGGCGCGCCGCGGGCCCCCAGCGGGAGGGCGCCGTCGACGCAGAGCAGGCGCGCCCCGTGCCGCAGGCCGGCTTCGTGGCCCCGCGCCACCCCCCGCACTTGCGAGGCGGCGAGGGCCAAGGCGCCGCCCAAGGGCCGCGCCGCCACCGTCACCCTCGCCCCGCGCCGCCGGTCCTCTCGCCGCTCCTCCCACCTCGCGGCCACGAGCTCCTCCTGAGAGCGGGCGGCGCGCTCAGAGGAGAAGAAAGGAAGGGGGAAGGGGGAGGCGGGAGCGGACGGCGAGCTCGGCGGGGTCGACGCGGAGGAGGGCGATGCCGCGGGCGGGGCACGAGGCGACGACCGCAGCCGCGAGCAGCCGCCCGCCGGCCTCCACCCGCACACCCTGCCCCCGAGAGAGACCGCCACGAGGCGCGAAAGGCGGTCAGCAGACGCGGGGCGGCGCCGGGGCGGGCCGGGGCCTCACGGAAGAGGGCGTGTGGGTGTGGGGCGGGGCGACGAGGGCAGCGGCGGTGACGAGGAGGCCGGCGGGGCGGCTGGCGAGCCAGGCGGTCCCGCGGCCGCCGGGGCCCTCCACGCCCGCCAGCGAGGCCGAGATCGGCGCGGCCGCCCGCCGTGCACGCGCCTCGCTCGCCTCCTCTTCTCCCGATCCCACCAGCGCCGGACGAGGAAGCAGCAGGCCGCCGCCCCGAGGGCCGCCGCCGCCACCGCGAGCAACGGCCGCCGCGCGAGGCAGCTCCACGCGCCGCTCAGGGTTTCTCGAGAGCTCCCGGCGGCGTCGGAGATCGGGGAGGAGGCGGGAGGGGAGCGGAGGGCGGGCGGGGCCGTGATGGGGCGGGCCCAGCGGAGGCGGAAGCGGGGCGGCTCCTCGAGCTCCTCCAGCGCTTCCCCGAGCTCCTCGAGCGACATCTCTGCCGCCGCGAGCCGCCCCGCCGCCCCGTCGCCCGCCGCAACGCCATACCGCTTCGCTGCACCTTTCACCGTGGACCCGCTTCGCGGCGGTTCGCGTACCCCGGGGCCTATCGGTTAAATCGCGTACTGATGTAGCCAATACGCCGTCACTCGAGCTCCTAGCCTGCCGGGGCGCCGCCCGTCGCCCGCGAGGCTGGTCCACCGACCTGTCAAACAGGTCGGCGCGGCGGTGACACGCCCGCTCCTCGCTGCGCATGGGATGAAATCGAAGTCAGCCGATACGAAGCGATCGCGAGGATGCAGGGGAGAGGGCACGCCGGAGGGTGTGCAGCGGCGGGAGCGAAGCGGCGCCGCTGGCGGGCCAGGCGTTTCACGGAGACGGCGGGGCGCCGGCTCGAGCGGCCTGGGAGCCTTCCATGCCGAGGGACGTCGCGATGCCTCCTCCACCCTGTAGGAGGCTCGATGCGCGCTGCGACCACCCCGCCGTGCCCTCGGAGGAGAGCCCCGGCGCTCCCGCCGGGAAGAAGGCAGCGTCTGCCGGCGAAAAGGTTGGGCCGAGGGTCCTGCAAGGGAGCCTGGTAGGGTTCACGCCGCGAAACAGAACGGAGTGAGCATCCTCTTCCGCGCTTCATCGTGCCGCAGATGGAGCGGCGCTGCAGAGAGCGCCGAGAGGGGCGGCTAAGCGATAGGAGGCTGACGCGTACGCTCCCAGCGCGAAAGGTGGGCTCATCTAAAGCCCAGAGATCCACCGTTCTTTTTGTGCGAGCATATGCCAGGATCTCGTCCGGAAGAAAGGGAGCAAGAAGGGCTGCGCGATCGACACACGCGCACCCACCCACGAGCTGCGGCAGACGTCGACGCGGCAGCCGCCTCCGCCCTGCACCCTTCTGGGACGGTTGATGCATCTGCCGGCCTCTAGAGGTCGGTGGGCTTGCCGTATGCCCGAATTCGAGGACGCTGGGGCGCGCGCGGGCGGGCGGTGATCGTGCCGCGCGCGGACCTGCGAGACGGCACAGGCGCGGCGATGCTGCTTAGCTTGGCTGCGCGAGCGCTGTTGGAATCTGCGCGGCGTCAGCCCGGTTGAAGAATTCGAAGCCGCAGCGCTCGCAGGCGCTCAGCGGCGGGGAGGCCGGGGCGCACGCAACAGTCGGTTGATGTGCTATCCGCCTGGTATTAAAGCTTAAGCGCCCTAGCTAGGCATGTGCGTGCATGCCGGTAGCCGAGAACACAAGGTAATGCAAACGTCTCGCTACAAAGGGCGAAGAGTTCGTGCAGGACATCGACGAGTCTCGTTTACTTGCGGCGTCATCTTCAGCCGCCTAGTGTTTGGGGAGTACCCCGGTGCTGAGTGGGCGGGACAAGCGGGGGGAGGGTATCGCGCAATCGGAGATGCCCGCTTTCATCTCGCCCTTGGCGCCGGCGCCGTTGGCGGCGTCGGCGTCGCCGATTCTTACAGCCTCTTTCGTCCTTTCTCCGCCGCCAGCGGCCCCGCGTGCCCGGCGTTTGACGCGAGAGTTTCTCGGCGAGCAACTCGGCGCGCCGCAGCAGCGCGCGGCAACTACATTCAGCTCTGCGTGCCGATTCAGATTGTCATCGAGCGCCGTCGCATCTGCACGCGGTCTGGGCGAAAGCGTGGCGAGCGCCTCAACAACTGTCAACGTGCATCCCATCAAGGAGCTTCCCAACGTCGACGTCGCTCTCGTCTGGTTTAGACACGGTGCGCCCACATCATATATGCATTCAGACCGCTGCGCATGTCCGGTATCCCGGCCCCGGCACGCCTGCGGCCTGAGCGGCTCGCCGGCCCGGCGGCAGACCTGCGCGTGCACGACCACCCGGCGCTGGTGGCGGCGGCGGCGAAGGCGAAGGCGGTTGTACCTGTGTACATATTCGATCCGCGGGCGACGGCGGACGGGCTCCCGCCGCCCTCCCTCCTCGAGGTGGTGGCGGACCTGCGCGCGAGCTTGCGTGCGCTCGGTTCGGAGCTGCTGGTGCGGACGGGGTCCCCCGAGGAGCTGCTGCCGGCGCTGGCGGCGGAGGCCGGCGCCGGGGCGCTCCTCTGCCACGAGGAGCTGCCCCACCGCGACCTCGAGACGCGCCGCCGTGTCAGCGCCGCCCTCGCCGAGCGCGGCGTGCGCCTCTACGCGTACCGGAGCTGCCTGCGCGAGATCCCCGGGACGGCGGGGGTGCAGGACGGCCGCATGCCCGAGAAGCGCCTCCCCGACAACTACCGCGACTACAAGCGGCCCGCCGCCCCGCGCCCCGCCCGCCTCCCGCCGGCCCCTCACGCCGCCCCCGCGCAGGTTCGTGGCAGCGTACAAGCCGGGGCGGCCGCTGGAGGCGCCGGGGGCGGTGCCGGGGGTGCCGGCGGGGCTGGAGGGCGGGAGCTGCCGCGGGAGGCCGGCTTCGAGCGGCGCAGCGGCCTCGAGGTGCCCGGCGGCGAGGCGGCCGCCCTCGCCGAGCTCGAGCGCTTCCTCGTGCGCGCCGCCCGCGCCCCGCGGCGCCCCGCCGCCCCCGAGCGCCCCGCAGGAGCACGGCGAGTCCGAGGGGCGCACCGCCTTCCCCCGCCACTTCTCGACGGCCATCGCCCACGGCTGCCTCAGCCCGCGCCAGATCTACGCCGCGGCCCGCCGCTGCGAGCGCCGCCGCGGCTACCCCTTCGGTGCGCCCCGCCGGGCCCCGGGGCCGGGGCGGGCGGGGACGGGTGCGGCAGGGGTGAGCCTGGCGACGGTGGCGTCGGCGCTGCAGGCGGCCGAGCGGCACGACTTCCACGCCCGCGCCGCCGCCCAGCGCGCCGCCCTCGAGCCCCAGCGTGCGGCCCCCGCCCCGCCCCGTCCTGCCCCGTCCCTTCCTGCCCCGCATCGCCGACGGGGCGAGCTGCAGGGGTGCGGTACTGGCGGTGGCGGGGCTTCCTGGTGAACTACGTGTGCGCCGGCTCGACGGGCCCGGCGATCCTCCTGGTGCACGGGTTCGGGGCGAGCGTGGGCCACTGGCGCCGCAACATCGCCGATCTCGCCACCGACCACCGCGTCTTCGCGTGCGCCCGCCGCCCCCGCCCCGCCCCGCCCCCGCCCCCGCCCACCCCGCACCAGACTCGACCTCCTCGGCTTCGGCCGCTCCGGTGCGGCGGGCGGGGGCGCGGGGCGGGGGTGCGGGGGTCGAGGGGGCGGCAGAGAAGCCGGAGCTGGGGGGCGGGGGCGGGGGCTACGGGCAGGACCTGTGGGTGCCCCTCGTGGGGGACTTCCTCCGCGAGGTCGTCCGCGAGCCGGCCCTCGTCGCCGGTGCCCCGCCCCGCCCCGCCCCTCGCCCCCGCGAGCTGCAGCCGGCCCCCCGCAGGCAACTCCATCGGGGGCTACGTGGCGATGTCGGCGGCGGCGGACTTCAAGGAGCTCGTGCGCGGCGTCGCGCTGCTCAACACCGCGGGGCCCCTGCTGCCTCCGGGCAGCCCCGAGGCGCCGGGCGAGGCGGCCCCGAACGTGTTCGCGCGTAGCCGGCGCCTCACGGACGCCGTCGCCTGGGGGATCTTCCAGGTGCGCCCCAGCCGGCCCTCCCGCCCGCCCCGACGCCCCCGCACCCGCCCCCGCCCACCCCGCCCCAGTACCTCCTGCGCTCCGTGGAGAAGACGCTGGTGCGGGTGTACCCGCGGAACCCGGCGGCGGCAGACGCGCGGCTGGCGGCGGAGATCAAGCGCGACGCGCTCGACCCGGGCGCCACGGGCGTCCTCGCCGCCGGCTTCACCGTGAGGCGCCCCCCGCCGCGCCCCCCCGCCCCTGACGGGCCCCCGCGCAGCTGCCGAAGCCGCGGACGATCAACGCGCTGGTGGCGGCGAGCGAGGCGCCGGTGATGGTGCTGCAGGGCGAGCACGACCCGCTGAACGACGCGCGGGGGCGGGCGGAGCGGCTGGCGGCCGTGCTCGGGGAGCGGGGCGAGCTGCACCTGCTCGACGCCGGCCACTGCCCGCACGACGAGCGCCCCGAGCTCGTCAACCCCCTCCTCCGCGCCTTCTCCCTCAGCCACCCCGCCCCCAGCACCGCCGAGTCCGGCTAGCGCCCGCACCCGCCCCTCCATGGCCACCGGATCCAGACCGTCGGACCCTTTCAAGCCTTTGAAGTTTCCTACTAAATCTCCCCTTCGCCTCGCCCCTCGTCTGCTTGGCTAGAACAGTTCAACGGTTGCCAAAGAAGTTGAACATGTACAGATGCGAATGCATGTAACTTAGTAGTAATGAACGGCCTAACTGCCTCTTCGAATTCCTGTGCGATGTGCGCTTACAATAACTTGCTCCTAAGCATCTACGCATGCGGATCCGGACGTCGACTCTGCATCTATGCGAACGATGGAGGCCTGGAAGCGGGGACATGCAAGAGGGGAAGCTTAAGGAACGTGCCAGCTAACCAAGCCCTACAAGACTTCAGCAACTGGGGGTTAAATCAAAGAGACGCTGAGATAGAGGGGGGACTCGGGAGAGACACGTGCAAAGAAGCGTCCGAAGGCGCTGCCTACGGTGCGAAAGGGAAGGGCCGCAGGTCCGAGCAAAACTGGGCGGCCTGCCTGGAGGGGCCGCGCGGGACCCGCAGCCGCCGCTCAGGCCTCCGGGGCGCTCTTGGCGGCCTGCGGGGGGAGTCGACGTCGGGAGGAGTGGCGGGGGAAGGGGGAAGGCGGCGCGGGGCGAGCCTCGGCGGTCCAGTAGTCGCGGGTGTCGCGCAGGCGCCTCGTGATCTCCGCCATCGGCTCCGCCCCCACGAACGCCTCCATCGCCCCGAACAGCGGCGCTGCGGCGGCCTCAGCCCCGCCCGCCCCGCCCCCCGCCCCGCCCCCGCCCCGCCGGCACCGATCACGAAGTCGACGAAGCCCTGCGCGGCCGCCAGTCAGCGGCGCGGCGCGGGGCGAGGGCGGAGCGGGGCAGGCGGGAAGCGCACCAGCTGCGACTGCGGCACCGCCGGTTTCGTCCGGTCCATCTGCTGCCGCGTCAGCCGGCGGGCGGGGGCGGGACGCGGGGCTGGGCGCACGAAAGGGCTGATTTGCATGCCGGCGTCGCGCTCGCGGTCGCCCTGGCCGTAGAACCTGGGGCGGTGGGGGGTTGGGGGCGGGGCGGGGGCGGCGGGGCGGGGCGGGGCGCGGACTCCTCGACGAGGACCTCGACCCACTTGCGCATCTGCCCGACCTCCTTCGTCGGGTTGCACACGTCCGCTGCCCCCGCGCCCCCTCGCCCCCGCCATGCCATGCGCCGCGCCGGGGGAGGCATGAAGCGCACCGCACTTCATGACGATCTGGAGGACGAGGGAGCGGTCCTCGGGGATGCTCATGTCGAGCGGCGCCGCCCCGGGCGTCGTCACCCGCCCCTTGAACGACGAGAGGAGCTCGAAGTGGCGCGTCATGTCTGCGGGGCGGGGGGTGAGAGGGGGCGGGGCGGGGCGGGGCGCGGGGGGCGCGGGGGCGGGCCGGTGGCGAGGATCATGTCGATGACGAGGGAGCGGAGCTCGCGGTAGCGCTCCTCGGGGAGGCCCGCGAAGAGGCCCTCCTTCACCGCCACCCCGAAGAGCTGCGACGCGTGGAAGTTCTCCAGCACCGACCGGTCGTTGTACACGATCGCCGTCTCCGCCCCCGTCTTCACCAGGAACGTGTTGTTCACCCCTGCCCCCGCCCCCCGCCCGCTCCCGCTCACCCCCGCGCCCCCGCCCCGCACCGGCGGCGGAGGCCGGGGCCGGGGGCGGGGGGCGTACCGGGGTGCCCGATGTCGTGCGCGGCAGCGGCGAGGAGCACGGCGAAGGTCTGGACGTCGCTCAGCTGCGTGCCGCGGCAGGTCGAGGAGGCAGTGCGGAGAGGAGCCGGCGGGCGCCGGCGCAGGCGCGGGCGCGGGCGCGGGGCGGGGCGGCAGCAAGGATATTGGAGAGGGGGGAAGCGGGTGAGGAAGTAGTGGCAAGCGTGCATGACGCAGGTGGCGTGGGTCTGGGGCGGGGTCAGGGCGGGGGCCGGGGCCGGGGGCGGAGGGCGGGGGCGGGCGGAGTTGTGGAAGGGGTTGGCGTGGTAGCGGTCCTCGAGGGCCTTGAGGAAGTTGCGGAGGGCCTTCTCCTTGAAGTTGAACTTGTGCACGAAGTCGTAGCGCAGGAAGAGCATGTACGAGAAGGCGAAGAGCGGGCGCCCGCGCGTGATCCCCGCCAGCCGGAAGCAGTCGAAGTCCCACTCGTCCGTCGTGCTCAGCACCTCCCGCAGCTGCCCCTGCGCCCTGCCCCCGCCGCATCCTTCGCCCCCGCCCGGAGCAGGGCGGGGCGGGGCGGGGCGGGGCGGACGTGTTGCTGAGGACGAGGGCGAGGCTGAGCTGGACGTGCGTCTGCTTGGTGTGCTTGATGTTGCTCCTGCGGGCGCCTCGGCCCCGGCGGAGGCGGCGGCGCGCGGGCGGCGCACTCGTCGGAGGAGCGGCGCTTGCCGGCGGGGCGCGGGCGCTGCTCCTCGTCGGGCTGCGGGGCGGCGACGGAGGCGCGGCGGGAGCGGGCCTGGGGCCTGTCCCGCTCGTGGACCTTGTACTCGGAGAGGAGCCAGCGCTCGAGCTCGTCCACGAGTGCGCCCCCGCCTCAGCGTCAAGGGCCCAGCGCGCCCAGCGGCGCGGCCCGGCGGCGCGGCGCGGGCGGGGCGCGGGGCGAGGATATAGTCGTCGGAGCGCGCCGGCTCGTCGTCTTCCTCGGTTCCCGACGAGGCCCGCGAGGCAGCCGCCTCCGGCGACACCGTCGGCCCCGCCCGCGGAGCCTGCCCGATTGGCGGCGGCGAGGGGGCCGGCGGCGAGGCGATGGGGGTAGGCGGGGCGGAGGGGGGAAGCGGGGAGGGCGGGGGCCGGGGGAGGGGCGGGGAGGGTGCGGCGAGGCGGTCGACGATCTTGGGGAGGAAGGGGCGGTCGCTGGTGAGGAGGCCGAGGGCGACGTCGAGGGCCCGCCGGTCCTCCCCCGCCATGCCTGCCCCCCCGCCCTCACGCCCCCGCCCCGCCCGCCCCGCCCCGCCCCGCCCCGCCCCGCGCACTGTACTTCTCCTTCATCTCGTCCAAGATGCGCCGCGCCCGCTCCATAGGGCTCTCCAGCTTCAGCACCGCCGCCTTGCGCGACACGATGCTCTTCCTGCGCCCCGCACCACCCGTCGGCGCCGCCCGGCGGGGCGCGGGGGCGGGGCGCACGAGCGGCCGTGCGGCAGCATGGGGGCCGAGGGCGAGGGCGCCGTAGCGGGGGACGGCGGAGGCGACTTGGACCTCGCGGCCTCCGGCGGCGGGATGACCGTGACGGCGATCGCCGGCGGAGACGGCGATGGTGCGCACCACGCGCACTGCGCCGGCGCTGCTGCCGCGCCGGCGGTGTGCGCTGGCCCTGGCTTGTCGCCATCGCCGAGCGGCCTGGGCTCCCTTGCCCCGACGAAGCTCGGCGCAGCGATGACACCCGCATCCGCGAGCTCAGACTCCATGTCACGATCCACGCTGCCTAGCGACGTGACCGACGCGCGCCGAAGGCCCGCATCTGGACCCGCTTCCGGGATAGGCGACGGCGACAAAAACTCGCCCGCCTTTGAGGGCCGAGGCGAAGGCGCCGTCGCTGACTCGGAAAGCTTCTCTATGACCTCCTCATAGGCGCGCTTCTTCGCCTGAGCGTCCGCTCCCTGCGTACGCATTCGATGAGCGTCTGAACGACTCTTGGGGGAAATAGCAAGCGCCGATCGCGCATACGTGCCTGCTGTCCTTCGAGACTGTTTCTTCGCTCCGTCGCTGCGCACGGGTAGGCGGGAAGGAGCTCATTACCAGCGCGCGGAACCGAATCTCTGCAGGCAGGCGGCGAGGCAAATGGCGCGAGCGCGAGCTGTCACCGCCACATGCGCATAAGGAGAGCTCACCGCGAGCGACGACTTCGTGCGTGCTCATGCCTTCGGGGATCTCGAGGGCGTAGCCAGAACCTGTCTCAACGCGCAAGCGCTCTCGTTCGTCAATCCGCTGCTGTTCCCGCTCCCGCTCGCTGGCGCCCTCCATCGATGGGCCGGAATTGACGACGACCCAGCAAGCGAGGAGCTCGCAGTATACGTACGCGGGCCCAGGTCAAGGGGGGGGGGGGGGGGGGGGGGGGGGGGGGGGTGGGAGGTGGGCCGGGGGCCCAGTACTAGTCTTCGCTCGTTAGCGGCGCCCGCCGAACGTCGCACGGACGCTGTTTATGCTTCTATCAGATTCAGAGTGCATGCTGATATCAAGGAGAGCTGGAAGGGGCGGCGCTGATCCGCATTTACATGTACATGTTGCAGCAGCGTGGACGATCAGAAGAACTACGGCAAGCCACCAATACAAAACGTCAAGTTCCCAGAAGAGCAACGCCTATCGGGATATCCGTCGCGCCAAAGCCAGCGGGGGAGCAGATGGCGCAGTCGAGGTTGCCGGCGGCGTGAGTCGCAGTCTGCTTAGTGCTGCGCGGAGGAGGCACCGCCTGCCACGACGTCCTCGTACTTCTCTGCAATGGAAAGCTGGAATCAGCTCGTGACCGCGAGGGGAAGGAACAAAGCTATGGCAACAGCAGCCGAAGTGGCGGCGGTCGAGGCTCAGAGCGGCGGACGCCGCGACACGAAAAATACGGGCCCAAAAACGATGGGGGATGCGCACTGTACTGCGCCATGTTGCGCTTGAGGATCTCGTCGACGGGCCCCAAGAGGCGGACGAAAGAGTTCCGGTCCAGAGATACGCACGCCAGGTCGGAGACCGCCACGACGGACGCGGCGCGAGGCTTATCGGTAAGGAGCGACAGCTCTCCGAAGTAGTCACCTGGCGGCGCGGACAGTCACGCGCTGGCGCTCGTCGGTAGGGGCGGGGGGTCTGCACCCTTCTTCAAGCGCATCACCTCGACGGCGGGGCCGCCTTCCGCGGGTGCCTTCTTCGCAACGGCATCGCCCTGCAGCCCGTCGTATATTAGAGATTTCCCTTGAAATGAACGTGCCAGAGGGCCTCAGCTTAGCACCCGCAACCCACGCACCTCCTCGATGATGTAGAACACATCACCAATGTCGCCCTGGTTGATAACCGTCTCGCCCTTCTTGAAAGTGACCGGCATCAAAGCATCCGCGATCGTGCAACGCTCGTAGAAGTCCATAGAAGCTGCGCAGCAAAGCATGTCAGCAGCAGATCAACACGAGGCTTGAGTAGCTGGATCTCCGGCGAACCAAGAAGAGGCACGTTCTTAAGGAAGTCCTCGTACTGCTTCCGCTTGCGGCTGGTCGTGTCCATAAGAATCCGCCGGAACGTAGCACGGTCCATTGCCCAGAGCTTGCCGTCGGTGCGTGCCTGCAAACCGCAGGTGAAGACCATGTCGTACTCCACGGAGAGCGACAAACCTTCACGGTGGCAGCGCGTGGACAGTTGTACATGAGCGCGAGTTCACCGAAGCTGCCGCCATCCTGGAGAGTGAGAACCAGCGCATCCTTGTCCTCCTTCTTCACATAAACATCGAAGGTGCCGCTATCAACAAGGTAGAAGTTGTCGCCCTCATCGCCTACGCGGGTCGGGAAGTTCCCCCACATAAGAACAGCGGGCTTGCACCCAGCAGCCGCGCGGTGCGAACCCTGCTTGATAACGACCTCGCCCGCCTTCTTAGCGGCCTCGAACATGGCCTCGAACACTTCTTTCCGCTGCGCGTCGTCCAAGTGCGAGAACAGGATATTGTTGGCGATGGACTTCTCTATCCGGCGCTGAGAAACGAGAAATGTGTAATTAGCGTCGAAACACACCGCCAGCACCCGAAAGAAGCCCGAGCGGGTCACAAACCTTCTCCTCTTCTGTCTTCGGAAACACGCGCTTGGGCAACGCATCCTCCGGGTTCGCAGTATCGCATTCGGCACTAACAGATCCGCGGCGCTTGCGGTTGAAATACCGCGACGGCGGCTTTGGATGGGCGAAGTTTGTCAGCAATTCGCGGCGCGCCTGGAAGGGGAGAGAAGCGCGTGCGCACCGCCACATCGGCGCCCTCTGCGGGACTCGCAACGTCTGCGGCACTCATTCGCTCTTCGATCCGCAACCTCGGTTTGGGTACGACAAAGTTGCCTGGGTACGGCTCATCAGCACCCTGCAGCCGTCCTCCGCTTGCGAGCGCCGCGAGCTCCTTATTTACGTATAGAGATTTACCTACGCTTCAACAGTACCAAAAGCTTGAGCAACTGCCGCAGGGCCGGCTGCGGTGCCACGGCGGCGATGGCGTAGCGCTTTCACGCTCTATATGAGGCGGCAAGGGCTGAAAACAAACTTGCTGGCTCCAGGACTCCTGCGTCAAGCGGAGCCAGCATGGCAAGGCCGCTGCCCCCTGTGGGACGGGCTTGCTGGACTGTGCAGCGGCACGCCTCCATAGTTAAGTGGATGCTACTTGCCTCATGTCTGCTTTGGAGCTACGGCCACGCGCAAGGTGGCGGCACCCGCCCTAGCTCTAAGTGCGCCCTAAGTCGCCTGCAGAGCCAACGCCTACGCCGGACATGGCAAGCATCACGTACGGCATCGCCAAGCTGAGGGGCAGGCAAGCGCGCGCCTAGGGCCGCACCGTGGCCTCCGCCGGGGCTGGAGCTGAGGGACGGGGGCAGCACGTGGTGGGTGGCGGTGCACGATAGCGGGGAGGTTGTGCCGCTGACGAACCTGGACGAGGCGATGAACCAGCCGATCGTCCACGGCTGCACCGCCTTCGACACGGAGCGCGTCCAGTTCCTCTACCAGACGCCCCAGGCCCGCCCCGCCCCCGCCCCCGCCCCCCAAGCCCCGCGCCGAGCGGCGCGCCGCAGGGCTTCATCCGGGTGGTGGACATCCGGTGCGGGGCGCGGGGCGGGGCCGGGGCCGGGGCGAGCGGGGCGCAGGGACGGGACGTGGACGGAGCAGCGGGTGCCGTACCTGCGCTCGAACTGGGAGTACCACGAGGAGCGGCGCACCATCTACGGCCTCGCCTCCCGATGGATCTCCGCCGCCGTCGGCACCGTCGTCTCCACCCTCACCACTGACGGCGGCGGCGCCGACAGCTCCCAGCCCGCCCTCCCAACCGACCGCTCCGCCCTCATCGCCTTCGAGGCCCGGCCCGCGCCGCGCCGCGCCGGGCTGCGGCGCGCGCGACGGGGCGGGGCGCAGATCGACCTGGCGCAGGCAACGGCGAAGTACATCTTCCCCCCCGAGCTCGCCATCGTCCCGGGGCCCTGTGCGCCGGCCCCGCCCCGCGCCCCGCGCCGCGCGGCTGACGGGGCGGGCAGCGGCGCTGAACCCGGCGACGGCGGTGTACTACTGCACGATGTACAACGGGAGCTCGGGGGAGAACCTGCTGGTGAGCGTGGCGGTGGAGAACGGGACGGCGCGCTTCGTGGCGGTCCCCGCCCGCGTCACCTCCCTCAACTTCGACCCCGAGCGCTCCCGCGTCGTCGCCCTCGGTGCCCCCGCGCCCCCGCGCCCCCGCGCCCCGCGCCCCGGCGACGCGGGGGGCCCGGCAGGGTACGACACGTCGGTGGGCCGCCCGCAGGTGGTCGCCTACGACGCCGACACCGGCCGCCGCCAGCGCTACCTCGAGCAGGACCTCGAGTCCGCCCCCGGCCCCGCCCCGCCCCGCCCCGCGCCCCGCGCCGCCCCGCCCCGCCCCGGCTGCCGACGCGGGGCGCAGGTACGTGCACCCGTTCCGCACCTCCTTCTACGCCGGCGACGGTGCGCCGCCGGCCGCGGGGCAGGCGGGGTGCGGGGCGGCGCCGAGGCCCCGCCAGGGACGCTGCTGGTCAACTCAATCGACCCGGGGCCGGACTCGGGGGCGAACATCCAGTTCGAGTCGATCGAGTACGACACCGTGAACTGGTTCCGCAAGCGCAAGGTCACCACCTCCGCCCAGCTCCTCTACCAGATCACCCGCCCCGGCTGTGCGCGCCCCCCGCGCTCGCGCGCCGCGGGGCGGGGGCCGAGGCGGGGGCGCAGACCTCTTCGAGGGGATGGCGCCGCGCAAGGGCGGCATCCGCGGCAGCGTCGAGGTCCTTGTGGGCGGCTACAGCGTCCCCAGCCCCAACCAGGCGCCCGCCCCGCCGCGCCCCGGCGTGGCGACGCTTACGGGCGGGTCGGGCGCAGTTCGCGAAGCTGAACCTGACGTGCCGCATCTCGGGGCGGGCGCCCGAGTCGGAGCTCAACTTCACGGTGGAGGGCAAGGCGAGCGCCGCCTCGCGGGGGCGGGGCCGGGCAGGGAGGGACGCGGCGGGGCGCAGGTGACGGGGATCAGGAGCGTGGGGCGGGAGAACTTCGTGCAGTGCGTGACCCCCGACGCCGCGGAGCTCAGCAGGCACTACCCCCGCCTCGCGGACCCCTTCTTCCCCCAGACACCCTACCAGCCCGTCGCCGTCCGCCCCGCCGCCCCCGCCGCCCCGCCGCCTCCCACGAAGCCGCCTCAGGTGAACCTGAGCGTGGCGACCGAGGCGCGCACCTACTTCACCATCCCCGTCAACTACACACTCACTGGTGCGCGGCCCGGCCCGCCGGCGGCGCGCTGCGAGGCGGGGGCCGGGGCGAGCGGGGGGGGGGGGGGGCGGCAGCGGACCGGGTGCAGCCGGGTTCTTCGGCGGGGCGTCGTGCTGGTCGTCGCCGCCGCCGCCCTCGCCCTCGTCGCCTGCTGCCCCCTCAGCGCCCGCTGGTTCCGCCCCTCCCGCGTCGCCGACGCCCCCCGCACCCTCGCGAGCGACGGCAAGGGCGACGCGCCCCTCGCCGAGGCCGAGAAGCGGCCCGTCGGCCCCTGGGTGCGTGCGGGGGCGGGGCGCCGCGGAGCGGCGCGGGGGCAACGGGGCGGCAGGTGTCGGAGAAGGACCCCGGGGTGGGGGTGGCGCCCCCGGCCGGCGGCCTTTTCGTCGAGCAGAGCGGCGTGCAGGCCATCAGTGCCCCCAAGGCCCGCCCCGCCCGCCCCGCCCCGCCCGCCCCGCCCAGCCTCACCCCGCGCAGCCGGCCGGCCGCTTCTGGCTTCCGCCGACCCCCAAGGAGGGCTGGGCGGACCCTCCGAAGCCCCCCGGGCAGCCCAAGTGGCTCTCGCGGGCCCCGGAGCCCCTCCCGCGGGAAGGCGGCGGCGGCCCCAAGGTCGCCCCCGAAGCGAATGCAGAGGCGCCCGAAGGCGACGACTTCAAACCAATATAGAAGCAAAGCGTATATTAGTACAGGGGGACTCTGGGTAGGTGACAAACAGGTAGCTGCTATGATACGATATTCACACAAAGATTGTGCACTGCTTAAAGGGCTGACTGTGGCTCGTCCAGCCGTCACATGACGAACGCCATACAAAGAGCCTAGCATAATAAACGGGGAGCAACAAACACGAAAGGGCATGAGAAAGGGTAAATAATTTCACTGCTGGAGTTGCAAAGCAGAAAGGTACGCTGACTGAAAATCACATGAACAACTGCTGGCAAGCAGGATGGCTCCTGCATACTGTCGATCGCATCTGCTTATATTAGGCAAGGATGGATCGCTGGGTGCGAATGAAAGAAGCCGAGTCGAAGCCGCCGTCGACGCGGGCGGCGGCGGCGAGGAGGATCGAGAAGCCGGCGGGAAGGGGCGATGCAGGCCGCGCCGCCGTCGCGGGAAAGGCGATGGGCGAGGCGGAGACCTCCGTGGCGGCCGGCGTGAGCGCCGCGGGGCGCACCGCCGCGGGCTTCGCCGGCGGCGTCACGTTCCGCGTCTGACTCCGCCCGCCCCGCTTCTGCGATCTGCTCCAGTGCAGACCGCACGCGTTGCAAAGCGTGTTCGCGCCGTTGGGCCCCTTGCGCCACTGCGAGGTGTGCTTGGACCCTGCGGCGACGGCGGTCAAACGGGCGCTGCGAAAGTGGTGCTGGCGCGGTCAGCCCCGAACAGCTCACCGCAATGATCGCAGGAACGCTCCGAATCGTGATTGTCCGCATCAGAATCCGCCTCGTCCGTGCGATGGCCGAAGTTCGAGGCGAAGGATAGTGGACTGGGTGTCTGCGCCGTGCGCCGAGCTTTACTCGGGATGCCTTCATCCTCATCCACGCCAGGACCAAAGGTTGTGAACGTCGGTGAGGGCGTCTGAGGACCCATGTCAGAAGTGATCGGATGGCGGGCAAACTTTGCGGACCCTCGATTTCGTCTCGTCGGGGTAAGAGGCACTGCGAGAGCGCACACGACTACTCAAGACATCTCGGGAAGTCGGCCGATCAAAGGGTTCCGGAGATGCGCGCCGACGGCTGGAGATGCGACCAGGTACATTCAGTTATCACGCGAAACGCCGGCTGCGCGGGACTGCGCAAGACGCACCCAAAGGTTTGTTCAATGTCCATGATGCGAGTAAAAACTCGCTGGGAGGTCTGGACGACCTGCGTCGGATGACGACGGCTCAGCGAGCGTTCGATCAAGGTGCCGGCCCAGGCCGCCGTCGCCGGCTCAGGTCGTCTTTAGGTGCTAATCCAACCCACATCTAGAGCATTTCACGCCGCTGATCTCTTTCCGATGTGCGAGACCCACTATGATAGTTCGTTGGGGAGGCCGATCAACGTCTAGACCGTCCAAATGGCCGCCGCGGGGACTCCCAGCCGGTTTAGTTGGTCATTCCCACACTCTGCTGCCCGGCGATCAACACGAATGAGCGGACCTGCTTGCTGGCGATGATTTGTCGCCACCGGCCTTTTGAGTGTCTCCGGCGGGAAGCTAAGGCGGCCGAGAGACTATCTAGATGTTGAGATCTAGAACTCCGATTGCAGGGCTTGCTGGCTTGCTGGTGCGGCAGAACGGAAGAACCCGCCAGAACTTTGGGTGCCTTTCCAGAAGCGACTGTACCCCGAAACTGGCAACTGCAGTCTGCATGCGCAGGTACCGGTGATCGATCGCGAATTCGAACTCGGCCCCAATCAACCCGAACTCACCGCCGGCTTAAAGCTTCATGATCATCTGATCCGATGATCAATTGCAAACGCGCGCCCGGCCGCCGGGCCGCGGCGCCGGCGCCGCGGCTGCCAGGGCTGAGGGCACGACAACACGTGGGCGCCGTGTCCCTCAGCAGTATCTACCCCCGCCGATGCACCGCACCGAGCACCGATCTAGCGCGCGCTCAGCGGCTAGCTATATATAGCTATAGCTATAGCTATAGCTAGTGGAAGCTTTAAGCGCAGTGCTAGCGCTGGCCCGGCGGCGCGCGATCAGGCAGCAGCTGCAGTCTGCGCTTGCATGCGCAGGCCTAGCCTATAGCTAGGCCTGGGGCGCGTCCGCCCGGGCCGGCTGGAGCCCACTTGCACGCGACTCGGCGAGCGCGCGCGAGCCTCGACTCGGCGAGCTCGGAGAGTCTAGATCTAGATCTCTCGATATCGATTGGAAAACTGAATGATAGTCTGAACTGAAAACTAAAGGAAATATACTGGGAAGGCAGTATAGTATACGTATCGTCTGTGGGCACAGGGCGCCGGCTAGGAGGGCTGGCGAGTGGGGGCCACGCTGCGCGTGGCGGTGGCGGAGCTATGTGCTGGCGAAGGACAAGGCCGAGAGGACGCCGAGGATCGCCCCGCCCGCCGCCGCCGCCGCCGCCGCCTCGCCGCCGCTCATGCCCCGCCGGGGCCCCGCCCCGCCCACGTCCAACGGCGCCGGCGCCTCCCGCTGCAGCTTCTGCCACCGCTTGTCCACATCCGTTTCGCCGGCTGGCATGCGGATCAGAGGGATGCCCGGGCGGGGCGAGCGCGGGGGCGGCAGGGGCGGACCCTCCTTCAGCAGGCGCGCGGCGAAGGCGGCGCTCTGCATGGTCGCCCCGTTGCTTCCCGGGCCCCTCAGCGTCGACCGGCACTCCCACGAGACGATCTCCTCCCACAGTCGCTGCAGCGCGGTCAATAAAGCGCATCCTCTCGCAGCGGGCGCGCGCCGCGCACCGCACGGGTCGCGGAGGATCGCTGCGCCTGAGCGCGCACGCGGGCCCATTCCAGGGGAGTCCTCGCTTCCTCCTTACGGAGAATTGCAACGAGCTCTTCATTGAAAATCTCTTTCTGCGGCTCTGGCGCCCGAGTCTCGATCACAGCGTCGGAGACGGGCTCCGTTCCTGCCAATCCAGGAGGCTCTTCTGCAGGAGGAGGTTCTGCAGGCTGGGACGGCAGAATCGCTGGAGGAGGTTCTGCAGGCTGGGACGGCGTCTCTAGCTGCTGCGGTGCCGGTCTGGGGGCTTGTGGGACGCTGAGGGGCTCCTGATTCACACGGGGTTGAGAAGCGCATCCGCCCATTGCGCCCGGCTCGGCTATTCGCTTAATGCTGTGGCTAAGCTCATCGCGCTACGAATTACTACACTACTGATTCCACGGCTCTGGAGGATGCTTCCAGCCCGTTGATGAAGGGGGCACCACTGGCCCAGCGTGCGAATTAGCTGCGGACTGCTCAGCGGCTAACTCAGTAGCAAGCAAGCAACGAGCTCCGCGTCTTCCCTCGCCCCCCTCAGCTCCCCCCCCCCTCAGCTTCCGCCCCCCCCCCCCCCCCCCCTCAGTTTCCCCCCCTCAGCCGCGCCCGCCGTAATGCAGGGCTCCAGGCTGCACTGCGGCAGGGGTCCTTTCCACCTAGAATGGAGGACGGAAGAGGGCACGAGAGCTTCGGCGTGGAGGCGAGTGGGCGGGCGTGCAGCTAGGCGGGGGTCTCGCGGAGGGCGGGGTGGGAGGGGAGCCCCCAGGGGTCGGGGTTGGCGAGGGCGAAGGGCCGCGTGCGGGCGGCGTGCAGCGCCTCGGGGCCCGGGATGTGCACCCGCGGAGGGAAGGCCGCCTCGGGGCTCCCGGGGGCCCCCGGGGCGGGCGCGAGGCGGAAGAGGGCGGCGGGGGCGTTGAAGAGCACGGGGCGGAGGCCGCGCGCCACGGCCATCGCCACCACCGCCGCCCCCGCTCCTGCGCGCTCCCCGCCGCCGCCCCTCCGGCACCCCCGCAGCAGGCACCTGCGGGGCGTGGTGAGGGCGGGGCGCGGGCGGTGGGGGCGCGGGGGCGCACCAGGCGGTGCGGTGGAGGAGGAGGCCGTCCTGCGGCTGGTCGACGAGCACGTCGGCGGGGTCCGACACGTCGAGCGCCGGCCCGTGCAGCGCCGCCGCGCGCGCCGCCGCCGCGCGCCACTGCTCGCGCGGGACGCCGAGGTGGGGCGCCGGCGCCGCGACGCCGCCGTCCATGCACGCCCGCAGCAGCTCCTCCAGCGGCATCCCCGGCTGCGCGCGCGCCTTCGTGAGCCGGGGCGGGGCGGGCGGGGCGGGGGTGCGGGCGGGGACGGGGAGGAGGGCGCGGGCGGCGAAGGAGCGGGCGAGGTAGACGGCGTCGGGGCGGAGGGCGCGCGTCGCGAGCGCCGCCGCCAGCGCCTCCGAGAGCACCACGTCCTGCGCCCCGCCCGCCCGCTCGCCCGCCCGCCCGCCCGCCCGCCCCGCCCCGCGCCGGCGGCGGCGCACGTGGTTGGTGACGAAGACGAACTCGCCGCGCGCCCGCCGCACGCCGGCGTTCACCAGCGCCGCCCAGCGCGCCTCCCCGCCCCCCGCCCCTGCCCGCCGTCGCCCCAGGGCCGGGCAGCGGGTGGAGGGGCGCGTGGGGCGCACGGGGGAGGGCCTCCTCGGGGACGGAGAGGAGGCGCGTCGGGAGGAGGGTGGCGTTGGTGGCCCCCCAGCGCACCCCGTCGGCCGCGCGGCCCTCGCCCCCCGCGGGGGCCCCTCCACCACCACCAGCTCCGCCTCCAGGCCCGTCCTGCACCCCCGTCGGTCCCGCACCAAAGCTCCGCCCCGCGCCCCGCCCGCGCACCGGCTGCACAGCGCCGCCGTCGCGTCGACGAAGAGCTGGAGGCGCGCCGCCCCGGCCGCCCCCGCCGGCGCCGCGAGCACGAAGCTCACGTACGGCCCGCCGCCGCGCCCGCCCGCCGCCGCGCACGCCGCCGCGGTAGGGCCGGGGCGGCGGGGCGGCGCGCGGGGCCTCGTCGGCGGGGCGGCGAGGGCGAGAGAGGCGAGCCAGGCGAGCCTGGCGCGCGGCAGGCACGCCGAGCCCGCGCACTCGAGCCCGTCCTGCGAGCGCCTCGGCGCGCGCGGGCGAGGCGGCGGACGGGGCGCACGGCGGCGGCGTGCTCGGCGCGGGCGACCGCCGCGTTGGGCGGCACCCGCTCGCCTGCTCCGCAGCCGGCGGGAGCGGCCGGCCGGGGGTGCCCGAGGCCCCGCGGGGCCGGCAGAGGCGGGGCGGGGCGGGGCGGAGGGCGGAGGAGAGGGCGGCGAGGGGCGGGCGTCGGAGTAGGCGAACTTGGCGGCGCCGGAGGCCTCCGAGAGGCGCCCCGCCACCCGCACCAGCACGTCCAGCCCGCCCCGCGCCCCGCCCCCGCCTGCCGGCCTCGCAGAGGCCCCGGGGGCCCGGTGGGGCGGGCGGGCGGCCGCACCGTGCAGGTGATGGCGGTGTGGGGACGGCGACGGCGGCGCCGGTGCAGGGCGCCCCCGCGATCCAGACGGCCACCGGCGTGCCCACCTCCCCGAAATTCTCTCCCCGCACCTGCCCGCCCCCTCCCTCGCCGCCGTTCCGGCCCGGCCCGGGGCGGGGCGGGGCGGGGCGGGCGGACGGTGACGGGCCCGCCGGCGGGCGGGCGGAGGTGGCGGAGGCGACGACGGGGCGGCGTAGGAGAAGGTCGCCTCGCCCGGCGCGCTCTCCTGGCCCGTCGCCGCCCGCACCGCCACCGCTGCGCCCGTCGGCCGCGCCCCGCCCGCCCGCCGCCGGGTGTCCGCGGGGCGCACGGAGGTGGTGCCCGGCGCCGGGCGGGACGGTGCAGCTGACCACGTAGCTCTCGAGCACCACCTACCGCCGGCCCCGCCTCGCACCCCGGCGGGGGCGGCGGCGGGGAGAGCAGGGGGGCGGGCCTTGGCGTCGGCGCAGGGGCGGCCGCCGAGGGTGACCTCGGGGGCGCTGTTCGCGGGGCCCAAAAACTTCCCCAGCAGGTTGATCTGCGCCCGTGCAGGCCCCGTCACCCCGCTGCGGCCGCCCCGTCGCGGCCGCCTCGCACCGAGCCCCCGCCGTCGCGGCCTCGCCGGCGACGTAGACGACGGGGCGGCCTGCGCCGCCGTCGGCCCGGGGCGGCGGCGGGGGAGGCGGCCGGCACCGGTGCCGGTGACGGTGGCGGTGTAGGCGAGGGTGATGGGGGCCGCCTGGGGGGCGTGAGGGGCCGGGGGGGCGGGCGGGGCGGGGCGGGGGCGCCTGGGCGTTGGCCATGATGAGGTGGATGCGGGTGCGGTTGGTCTCCTCGAGGATGGCGGGCCCCACGCTCGCCGCCCCGACCCCGTTCGGCTGGCTCAGCGCCGTGTACGTCGCGTACGGGCGCCCCTCCTGCCGCCCCCTCGCCCCCGGCGGGGCGCGGGGCGCGGGGCGGGGCGGCCGGCCTTGAGGGCGGCGTAGTTGCTCTCGTCGAGGACGATGACGGAGACGAGCTGCCGCCCCGGGTCCCCCGTCGCCACCTCGTACACCACCTGCGCCCCCCCGGCCCTCGCCCCCCGGCCCCGCCCCAGCGCGCCCCGCAGCCCCCCGCCCGGCGCGCCGTGCAGGGGCACGGGAAGGGCGAGATGGCGATCGAGCTGCCCTGCCCCGGTGTGATCGTCGTGCTCTGCGACCGCTCTGCGAGGGCGCGTCGGGCCGCCGGCGGCCGGCGTCGCGCCGCCCGCCCGCACCAGACGTGAAGACATGGTGCACGAAGAAGACGCTGGCGAAGGGCGCGCCCGGCGGCGAGCGCCGCGCCGAGAGCACCACGTGCAGCCGCTCGTTCTCCTGCAGCCGCACCGCCGTCTGCGGCAGGAACCTGCCGCCTGCTTTGTGCCCCGCCGCACACGCGGGGCGCGCGGGCGCGCGGACCGGTAGGGCGGGTCGCCCTGCGCGCCGACGCTCGCCTCGACGAGGGCCTTGTAGGGCTCCCTCCGCGTGAAGGCCTCGTAGTTCGCCGCGTCCAGCACGAGCATCTCCACGACGCCCTCCTGCAGCGCCGTCAGCGCCGGACGCGACGCCGCTCCCGCGACCGAGCGCACCTCGGCGACAAGGAACGCGGAGAGCATGCACGGGAGGCAGGGCCCGTAGTCCAGGTTCAAGAACCCGCCCTGGCGCACGTAGTACCGCGACCCTGGTCGCCCAGTTTAGCCCAGGGAGTCCACGGCGAGCGTCCAGAGCGCACCAGGTGGCTTTGAAGCGCTCGCAATCGCCGCGAGGGCAGCCAGACCCACGGCCAGCGCGGCCAGCCGCGAGCTGGCCCGCCACATGTCTACGCCCCCTCCGGACGCGCTCCGCTGTGGTTTTTCCGTTGTTTGCTTGCAAGCCGAGCGATTCTCGAGCGCTTCGGTGCTGTCACCGTACCAAGCCGCGTTTTTGTGGGTACGCCGTCATACCGTCATTGTCTTGTCGAGCTGGGGCAGGACTGGAATGTTTCTCGGAAGTTCTTGGCTCTCGTTGCAGGCGTTCTGCTCGTCGCTGCGATCCTGAGCTGGTCGAACCAAGTCGGTAAGAGCACCATGCGGGCCGCGCAGGCGGTGCGTACATGACGCTCCGGAGATAGCGCGCTGAATCCTCTCACAGGACGAAATTGAGATCGCCCTTGGAGCGGAGCACCCGCAATTCGACTTCCGCGTCCTGAACTTAACCCCGCTTGACGAGAGGCCGGCGGTTCTTCCCCACGTGAGCGCTGCGGATTCGCGATGGAAGGAGAGGCGCTTCGGAAAGCTGAACGGTCTCGTGTACACGCCAAGCGGCGCCGGCGCCACGGCCAGCGGGCTTATTCCTACGATCCTCTTTCTGCACGGAAGGGGCGAGTCGGGAGACAAGCCGCGCGACCTCGTCAAGGTCTGTCCGACGGCCCCGCACGGCGCGCGAGGCCTAGGCCTAGTCCAGCTAAGTCTGATCTGACCCACACGCGCGGCCGGTAGGTCGGGCTTCCCGAAGTACTGGAGCGTGATCCCTTCCCCTTCACCAATTTTCCCTTCGCCGTGCTCGCCCCGCAGGTACCCAACATCGCCTGTCGCCGCGCGCGCGCGCGCGCCCCGACGCCGTCGCCCGCGCAGTGCCCGTGGAGGACGGACTGGGGCCGGGAGGCGGAGGCCCTCGCGGAGTACCTCTCCGCCGCCCTCGCCGCCCTGCCCCTGGACCCCGCCCGCGTCTACCTGTGCGCCCCCGCCCCCGCCCCCGCCCCCGCCGCGCCGGCCGCCGGCGTGGCCGACGTGGGCCGCGGCCCGGCAGCACGGGAATGTCGATGGGTGGCTTCGGGGCGCTCGCCCTCGCGCAGCGCCTGCCCGACCGCTTCGCCGCTCTCGCCCCCGTCTGCGCCGGCGCCCCCGAGCGCAACGCCTCCGCCGTCGCCCGTGCCGCGCGCCCCTTCCCGCCCCATTCAACGCGCGGGGCCCTGAGCAGCCGCCGCAGATCAAGCACATCCCGACGTGGGTCATCCATGGGGAGCAGGTGGGCGCGGGACCCCCGGCCCTCGCCGAGTTGCAGGCGCTGCAAGCAACGCGCACGGGGGCTGCAGCTAATGACGCGCCCCAACGGCGCAGGATGAGATCATCCCTGCGGAGTACTCAAAGGCCCTCATCGCCGCCCTGCAGGCCGCCGGCGCTCCCGTCCTCCGCACAACCCTCTACCCCCAGGCGCGCTGACCCCCGCTGGACCTAGACCTAAATCTAGATGCATTCGCGAGGGATTCGTGAGATCTAGGCGCGTATGCGCGTGCGGTCCGACGGTCGCGAGTGCATATGCACATGCGTGTGCGCATGAATGTGCACGCGCGCGGCTGTCGCTGCAGCTCCGGCGGCTGATCGCGGAGGCGCAGGCGGACCACGACAGCTGGACGGCGACCTACGAGGACCCCGAGTTCTATCGCTTCTTCCTCGCCCACGCCTCCTCCGGCGGGTCCGCAGACCGGGGCCCCGCAGACTAGCTCGAGCTCGCAGTCTAGGCCTAGTTCGAGCACGAAATATCATAGTACGCATGTTGCGCGCGGCCGCGGCGCCGGTTAACGTTGCTACGTACACAGCTAGCGCATGAAAACCATCCCTTCGGGAGTCGATGCCGCAGCAAGCGCGGGCGCCAGCAATTAAGCGGCCAGCAAGCGCGTCAGGTCGAAGCTAAAGATCAATCGAATTCGCGGGGCGCAAAGCTGAGGCGGCCTGCAGCTGGCCGCCAAATTGAAGTGCGGCTTGCGGGATGAGGCGCGAGGTGTTCGGCGTGCTCGCCGTCCTGCTCTACTTCTACCTGCAAAGCTCGCTGCTCTCTCGCGCGCCGGCGTCCCGCGAGCGCCAGGCATCTGGGCCGCAGCCCTTGGTCTGCGTGCTCGCCGGCGTGAAGCTGGAGGCGCTGCTGCTCGACGTCGACGACACGCTGTATCCGCGGTCAGGAGCTAAACTGCGGCTGAGCTGCGGCGGCCGCGGAATGAACTGCTGCGTGCAGATCGGCGGGCATTTGGAGTTGGCAGACGGAGCGCATACTCCAGTACATGCGGGAGCGCATGGGGATCCCCAGCCACGCCGCGCGCGGTGCTGCACCGGCCCGCGCCCTGGGCGCGCGTGCGAGCTCGAGGGGCGGGCGCAGAGGTGATGGAGGAGGCGGTCCGGGTGCACGGGATGACGCTGGCGGGGCTGGTGGCCGGGGTGGTGCCGGAGCGGCTGCGGGGCGAGGTCGCGTACGCCCCGCCCGACAAGGCCGACTTCCTCGTGCGTGTATCCCAAGGCCGACTTCCTCGTAGCGTATCCAGGGGCGGCGTAGCTCTACCTCGTGCGCGGGGTCACCCCGCCCCCCCAGCGGGCTCTCACCCCGCGGCACGCGGCGGCAGCGGTTCGTCTACGACGGGCTGCCGTACGAGAGGATCCCGCCGCTGGCGCCGGAGACGCGGCGGGCCCTGCAGCGCGCCGCCGTGCCCCTCTACGTACTCACCAACGCCCACGCCGAGGTACCCGCGCCGCCCGCCCCGCCCCGCCCCGCCGGGGCGACGGGGGCGGGGCGCGGGGCGGCAGCACGCGGCGCGGGTGCTGGAGCGGGTCGGCCTTCCCGCGGCGGCCGTCGCGGGGTGATCGACGCGGAGCGGCTGGGCTGGCACGTGAAGCCGGCGCGCGAGGCGTACACGCGCGCCCTCCGCGAGGCCGGCCTCCGCGACCCTGACGCCGTCGCCCTCGTCGACGACTCCGCCGCGAACACGCGTGGCGCGCGAGCCGCCGGGCTGCGCGCGCTCCTTGTCGGGCACGCGCGCCACGACCCGCGCGACGCCGACTGCACGCTCGCCGCCATCGGTGCCCCCCCGGGCGCCGCGCAGCCTCCGCGCCCCGTGACGCCGCCGCAGAGGACCTGCCGCGGGCGCTGCCCCACATCTTCCCCGCCGAGGGCCGCCCCGCCCCCTGACGTCCGAATGGAGATCTAGAGAATGCGAGACGGATGCCGGGGACAGGAGCGAGGGTGCAAAGGAGGGGCTCTGAGGGGCTCTGAGGCCAGAGGAGGGGCGCGGAGGGGCGAGAGCGGCTGGGGCAGCGGAAGGGCGGGCCGGCGGGGGCAACGGAAGAGGGGGCGGGAGGGGCGAGCAGGTGGGGCAAGAGGGAGCGGGATGCCGCCTCACTCGTCAAGGAAGCGGCGCCAGGCCTGGTGGGGGGTCAGCGGGGCGGGCCGGCGGCGGGGGCGAGGCGGTGTGCACCTGGCCCGGCTGCGCCATGAGGCAGGCGCGCTGGTGCAGGCGGCGGGCCTCTGCGAGCCGGTCCGCCGCCGGCGCGGGGGCGCCCCCTCGGGCACCCCTCCGCCCCGCCTCCCCAGCGACGCCGGCCGCAGCGGCTCTGCGGCGCCGTCGGCGGCTGCAGAGGCGGTCGGGCGGGGCGGGCGGAGCGGACGGGAGAGGCGGTCGAAGAGGCGGCAGTGTCGCGCAGGAGCGCCTCGCGGCGCCCCGCGACGGCCTCCCGCACCGCCCGCAGCGGCGCCCAGCGGCGCAGGCCCTCCTCCACCCGCCCCTGGAGCTGCCCCGCCCTCGGCGCGCGGCCGCCGGGGCGGGGTGGGGCGGGCGGGGCGGGGCGTGCCTCGGCGAGCTCCTCGGGAGAGGCGAGCACGAACTCGCGCCGCCGCTGCAGGATCGTCTTCTGCAGCTCCTTCACCCTGCCGCCCCGTAAGCCTGGTTGTACCGCCGGCAGGGCGCGCGCCGCGGCGGCACCGCTCGGGGGAGAGCTTGTTCTTGACGTTGGAGAGGAGCTGGTCGATCGTCGCCATCGAGTTCTTCACCTGCTCCGCCCGCCGCGAGGCCGCCAGCGCGTTCCGCCGGCCCCGCCGCCACCACCGGAACGACCGCTGGATCACGGCCGCCGCACCGTGCTGCCGCCCCATCGCCGGCGCCCTGCAGGGGACGCAGGACCGGCGCTGACCTGCTCCCGCGTGCGCGGGTCCCGCTGGAAGAGCAGCCTCGCCCTTCGCCTCCTCCACACGGCCTGCTGGCACAGATGAGGTGCGGAGGGGGGAAGCGGCGGCGGCAGGCGCGGGCCTGGATCTTCTTTGCCGCGGCGTCGTCCGCGTTGACGAACTTGGGGATCTCGCCCGGCGCCGCGCTCTGCAGCTTCTCCAGCTCCGCCTGCCGCCTGTCGCCCACCTGTCAGCGAGCCCATACGCCAGCCAAGTAGCGCGGTCGCACTTCTTTCTCCTCCGTTCAATCAGCATCTGCTTCTGTTGCGCTTGTCTGAACTCCTTGATCGTCCGCAGGTGCCGCAAGAAGGCTCGTCGGCGAAGCCGACCGCGATACAGCGCCTACAAGAGATGCAATCAGCCGTCCAAGCCAAGCTGCATGCTCCAGAAAGGGGAGGGCACGCCTGCATGAAGGCAACGACTCCGTTCAGCGCCTCGAGACGCCGCCGCGCTGTGTGGCCGCGCCATCGTGCCTGTATAGATATTGCAGCGCTTTCCTGGGGTGCGGTGTTAGATCCGGCTCCCTACGTCGGCGAGCAGCCCGCACCCGACGCTCGCGGCCCACGCCGTCGAGGGCGCCGCGCGAGAAGAAGCTCATTCCGCCGCCGCGTGCTGCTGTTCCTCGCGTCGTACTTCAAATTTCTCTCGATCTAGCCTGGATCGCTTCTTGTTCTCTGCCGCAGCCGGCTTGGCTGCACGGGGCTGCACGGTGTCTTCTAGCTGGGGCGTATCGGAAGGTGAGAGGGGCCGGGCGAGCAGCGGCCGGGCACGATTCCCGCGCTTTTTTTTCTGCAGACACGCGTACCCGGGCTGCAAGGAACGCCTGGAGCGGTAGCGGCGGTTAGAGCGCGTCCGAGCTGCCCGCCTGCAGTAGCTTCTCGCCATCTTAGCTAGTGCCGCGCATCGTCGGCTGCAACCCCTCCGCGTTCCGGGTGCCTTTCTCGAACGGCTCGATTCGCTTAGTCGCGGCAGAGCTACGGACCAGTCACACTGAGTCCAGTGATATAGAGCTGTACTCTCACTGTTGAGCCAGCCTGCTGCCTCGTACCACGCCTGGTCGCGCCGCCTGAGCTGGCATTGGTGCTGGGAGGCGTTTCCCCCGCGCCTTTCGGCAACTTCCAGCGTCCAGCTAGCTCAGTCATGGCGCCGTACGGTGCTGGGCCCATCCCGAGCGGCCTGACGAACACCCCGCGCTTTGCGAACACGGTGGCTCCAGGCCTGCACATCGGAAGGTGAATCTCTGCCCGCGCCGGCGCACCGCTCCGCTTTTCTGACAGCCGGCGCAGCTTCTATGCTGCTCAGGTCGGCTGCCCGCGCAGATTGGCCCAGGCCTCTGCCCGCTTGACCGTCGGCTATGCCGCGCAGGACCGGGAGAGCCTGCGGAGGGCCGGAGTCACCCGTTGCGCCGGCCCTCCCCCCCGGAGCGGAGGGGCGGGGCGCTGAGGGTCGGGAGGGGCGCAGACGTGCTGTCGGTGTGCACGGAGGGGCGGGCGCTCTCGTACGGGAAGGGGATGCACCACAAGGTGATCCCGATCCTGGACCTGCCGAGCGAGGAGCTGTACTCCAAGTTCCCGGACATGTGCCACTTCATCGAGGGCGGGCGCGCCGCGGGGGGCGTCCTCGTGCACTGCCAGGCCGGCATCTCCCGCAGCGCCACCGCCGTCCTCGCCTACCTCATGCGCCACTTCGACGAGGGCTTCGACGCCGCCCTCTCCCGCCTCCGCCGCGCCCGCCCCATCGGTGCCCCGCCCCGCACCCCGCCCCGCCCCCCGCCCCCGCCGACCCCCGCGCCCCCGCAGTGAACCCCAACGTCCGTTCCCCCGCCGCGCCCCTCCGCGCCGCGCCCCTCCGCCGCGCGGATCGGGGGCCGCCTCTGAAAGGGGCGCAGTTTGGTTTCGTGCGGCAGCTGCGGCGCTGGGAGCAGGAGCGGCGGCGCCTGATGCCGGACACGCACGCCTCGCCGCGCGCGCCGGAGGCCAACGGCAGCCCGCACGCCGCCGTCGCCGGCGCGCCCCTCGAGCAGCGCATGCAGCAGCTGCACCTCCAGGCCGCCGCCGCCGCCGCCCCCGCGAGCGCGCTGCTCCGGACTGCGCCGGCCGGCGGCGGCCCGCTGGCCCCGACGTTCAGCGTGCAGCTGGGCCCGGCGGCGGGGGCGACGCTGCCGGGGCGGCCGGCGAGCAGCTCGCTGGCGGTGGAGGCGCGGGGGATGAAGTGGAAGCCGTCCTCCGCGCTGCCCCCGGCCCACGGCCCCATCACCTCCCTCCCCCTCGCCCCGCCCGCCTCTGCAACGCTTCGCGCCCTCGGCCGCGGCGCGGCCGTCCCCGCGGGGCCGCCTCCGGAGCCGCCGGCGGGGACGGGGAACATTGCGATCGTGTTCCAGTGCCCGGACGGCCGGCGGCTGCAGCGGCGCTTCCAGCGGCAGGACCCCGTGCAGGCCCTCTACGACTTCACCGAGGCCCGCCCGCCCCGCCGCCCGCCCGCACGCCCGCCCCGCCTGACCCCGCGTCCCGCAGGCATACGGGTACAAGCAGAGCGACTTCGTGCTCATCGCCAAGGTCCCTCGGTGCGCACTTGCCCAGGCACGCGGGGCGGGGGCGCGCCTCACCGGGCGCGGGCGGGGCTCTGCAGGCGGGTGTTCGCGGACCGGACGATGCCGCTGGAGAAGGCTGGCGTCCTCTCTTCCCCGACCGTCTTCATCGAGCGTGCCCGCAGGCCGAGCTGAGCTGGGCACACGCGTACGCGCCCGGCCCCCACGAATACTCCTACTCGCATAGCTTGCATTGAACAAACACGGCCTGTGACACGCTACCACTACATACACGCACACGCAACGATGTCGACGCTGTCACAGTGTGCACGTGAACAGAGATAGCTAGCTAGCGCTATGGGTGGCACGGCCTTTGCGCGCGGTGGTCGACGTCTTCGAACAGCATCTAACGTAAGCACGCGCACGTCTGTCGGCGTGGCGCAGACCGCCGCGCAGGCGGCGCAGGCCGCGCAGCGCGTCCCGGGGTACGCTGCCCCCGTGATACAGTCGGAGTTCCGGTAAACCGCCGGCCAGCGAGCTCGCAGGGTGTTACGCGTTTAACCCTCTAGATCTTAAGCTTCGCACGCTGGTTTGCACCAGCGCACTACGCTCTTATAAGACTGCACGACGAAGCTAGAGCGAAGAGCGCGAACTCCGGGACGAACGCGGCGTTGGAACTCGTGCGCTCTCCTCGATTCGCTTTTGAGGTGCTGCGATCGGCAGGCGGTGACTAGCTAAGCAGCCGCCGGGTGGAATTCACAACAACTCGCCCAACTCACCCAACCCGTCCAGGTTCAGGCGCGCTAAAATTCGTAAAACAGCTGCTCGCACGTCGGCGAAGGCAGCATGGACGCGCCAGAGATTCCGCGCGCCACGCCGGCGGGCCGCACCGCGTTCATCCTCCCTCACCAGGTCATCCGCCTCCAGCGTCCGGCGGCGGCGCGGCGGCAGCGGTTGGCCGCATCGCGTTTATTCTTCCCCGCCTCCCCACCAGGTGCATGTGGCTGGCACCCTGCACGTGGAGGTTCTCGAGTGCGAGAAGGTCCGCTTTCCTCCTCCCCATGCGGACCGCCGCCTGGATTGAGAGATCCCCCCGCGCTCCCCCCGGGTCTCCCAGATCAAGAAGAGCTGGTTGGGATCGCGCGTGTACCCGTACATCCGGCTCTCGCTGGCGAATCTCCCCTCGATGAAGACGCAAGTGTGCAAGGAGAAGGCCCCGCGCTGGGGCGAGAAGTTCGAGGTCAAGGTGACGGAGGACATGGACCCCGTGCGCTGCGCCGGCCGCGCGGCTGCGGCGGGGGCGCGCCGGTGCGAGGCGGGGCGCAGGCGCTGCGGCTGGACGTGGTGAACGGGTCGAAGAAGAAGCACAAGGTGCTCGGCTCCGTCATCTGCTTCTTCGCCAAGATGGTCCTCGAGAAGCGCGCCATCGACACCTGGTTCCCCCTCAAGCCCGAGAACTCCGACAAGGCGCCCCGCCCCCGGACCCGCCCCCCTCCCCCCCCCCCCACCCCCCCCCCCCCCGCCCGCGCCGGCGCTGACGGCCGCGCAGCTGATCACAAAGCTGCACTGCAAGGTGGGCGGAGCGGGGCCGGGCGGGGCGGGGCGCGCGGCTGAATGCGGGGGCGGGCAGGTGGCGTTCACGATGGATCCGGCGTTCGCGCAGAAGCTCGCCTCCCTCGGGCCCCGCTTCCTTGAGGCGCGCCCCCGCCCCGGCTCCCCGCCCCGGCCCCCGCCCTCACCGGCCTCCGCAGAACCTCGAGGACCCCACGTGCAGTCCCAGCTCGGCACCTACTCCCGCCTCTGGGACCAGCCGGCCGACCACCCCCTCAACCAGGTCCCACCCCGCTCCCCTCCCCGACTCCTCCCCCGCCTCCTGACCCGCGGCCCGCCAGCTCGCCCGCTCCGACAGCGTGCGCGCGACTGCCCCCGCCGGCCCCGCCGCGCGGCGCCGGCTGAGGGCGGGGGCAGACGATGACGGCGCCGCCGGGGGGCCTCGTGGACGAGGACCCCACCGCCACCGGTGCCCCGCCGCCCCGGCCCCGCCCCGCCCCCCCGCCCCGCCTGAGGCGCCCGGCGCGGCGCAGACGACGCGACGGAGGACGGGACGATGCGGCAGATGGCGCCGCCGCAGGCCGGCGGGGCGCGCGTCATCAGCGTCGCCCTCGGGGACGAGGTCCGCGCTTGATCCGCAGCCGCGCCGCGCCCCCGCCTCCCCCACCCCGCCGACCGCCCCCAGGGCCACGTCGACCTCAGAGTCCCCCCCGCGAAGCAGCCCGGGCCCGCGTACCCCATGCCTCCGCCCCCGTCGGCGGCGCCGCCCACCCCCGCCGCCTCCCCGGCGGGGGCAGGGGCGGGGCCGGGGGCGGGGGAGGCGCTGCCGAGGTTCGAGTTCCGTTGGGGCAGCGCGGAGAACCCCGAGACGTTCGGGCCGCACAGCGCGGAGGAGATGGTGGACTGGGCGGAGGCCGGCTACTTCGCGCAGAACGTCGCCTTCATCCGCCAGCTCCCGGGGCCCGGGCGCCGCCTCTGGGAAGGCTGGGCCCCCTCCCCCGACGTCGACTTCCCCGCCATCGCCGCCCTCCTCCCCCGCTAGCGCCCCGCCCCCGCCCCTCTCCGCCCCCCTCCCCCCGCCCCCTCCTGTGCCCGCGCACGATACTCGCCCCGCCGGACGCACAGTATTCGAATCCCCAGTCTCGCGGCTATTGGACGCTTGGCGCGGAGCGAGCCTCGAGGGACGGAGAGGGTGTCATCGGGGGCAGCTGCGGCGGGCGCCGGGCTTGCCGCGGCCGCGGGAGGGGGCGGGGGAGGGCGTGCGGGGGGCGCCGGGGGATGAGGGGGCGGCGGAGAGGAGGGAGCGGGCGCTGTCGGGGGCGGGGCGCGGGCTCGCGGGGAGGAGGCGCCACGCGGCGCCGCGGAGGAGCTCGGCCCCGCGCAGCAGCTCGCACACGACGAGCCAGAAGAGCACGAGCCGCGCCAGCCGCACCTGCACCCGCACCGCCCGCCCCGCCACCGCCACCCGCCCCGCACCCCTGCACCCGCCCCGTCGCCCGGCGCCGCGCGTGGGCGCAGGCCGCGCACCGGTCCACGGCCTCGACGACGAGGAGGGCGCAGAGGATGCGGGAGGCGCGGGCGAGAGCGCCGGGGCGGGGCTCAAGGAAGGCTGGCAGCTGGCTAACAAGGCCTGAGACGGCGGTGGCGGCGGCGCGGCAGCTGGCTAAACAGGCCCAGCGGATGAAACCAAAGGCTGTGCTCGACTCCAGCCGCTCGCGCTCCAGCCGCTCCAGCCGCGCGCTCGACTCGCGAAACGCGCTCGCGTCTCTTTCCGTCGCCCGCAGCAGCTCGTCTGAGAGAGAGTGAGCGAACGTGCGTTCTGGCATCTATATCGACATTTGAACGCACGCAGGGCGCCCTGCAGCTCGTTTACACGAAGCTCCAGGGGGCGTAGCCGCGTGTCAGATAAATGCCTGAGCTCCTCCTGGACGCGCAGCGCAACGCTGTGCGCTGCCCCGCTGGAATCGACATTTTGCTTCATTGCGTGCTGCAGCGCCGCGAACAAACCAGCCGAAAAGCCCTGTAAGAACGTCGAGTTTTGTGCGGCGGCCGGATTGAGCTGCGCAAGCTGCGACGCATAGTGAGCGAGCTGCAGCTGCAGTCGCGGGTCTGGCATCTGTATCTAGCTATGCCAGCAAATGCCGAATAGCTAGCAAAGGCCGAATAGCTGTGCTGAAGACGGAGAACAACCACGCCGACCGAGACTCGTCGGGCCGAGCGGGTATCCCTGGGTAGAGAAGTATAGTTCGGGATTGACCCCCCCCCCTATCCCCCCCGACCCCCGAATTGAAGGCTCGACTCCGGTGAGGGGTTTTCTTTTCAGCAGCTCCGCGAGCGAGGCAGAGGCGAGGCCCCACCCGAGTCCTTCGGCGAGCCTAGCTCGCATGGAGGTCGATAATGACACGCTGGTGCGTGTACGCGCCCAGAACGCGGTTAGGGCGCGCACGGAACATCCCGAAGCACGCGGCTTTCGAGCACCTCGGGAGGGGGCAGTCGTTCGCGGCATCCTTCGTTGCAGCGCTTGATGACCGTTCGTAGGCGCATAGCCGGAGACAGGGCGACCCCATGAGCGTCAGCCCCACTGCGGTTCGCAGGGATTTTGCTCCGCGAACCAAGTGTTATGGAAGCTAACGCGGTGATGTCTTGTCGCGTGCAGACTGCGCAGCATCACGCTCCGCCCCAGCTGATCCTTGGAGATGGGAAGTGAGTCGCGCAAGCGCGAGTACAGCTCTTTATTCTGCTTCCTTCCTGACGTATCTTGTGTTGACCATGGACTGCATTCTGACGCACTTGTCCTTGCAGCAGAACGCTTCTGGACGACCTTCCACTGGAATCGATAGTGAAGGTCAGGGTTTCTGCACAGCGGGGCTCGAAGCAGCGCTGACGCGCGCGTGTGTGTGCAGGTTTTCTGCGTGGTGACGAGTCCGAACTACTCCATGCCTTGGCAAATGGTTCGTGCCGTGCGAAACCGGCACTCTTAAGGGCGCTGTTCTCATACTTCGTGCAGAAACGGTGCAAGGGCTCGGTGCGCAGCACGTACGTATCTTGAATTCTGACCGGCGCCTCAGGCAAATGAAGACAACAGCTAGCGGCTTCGTCATCAGCGGGCGGAGGATCATCACAAACGGTATTATTTCCCCCTCGAGCGCGGCAGCCCGCTCCCCCGCGTGCTCACCGCCGGGCGCCGGCCGGCAGCGCACGGAATCGCGAACCAGGTGCGGGTGGCGGGGGCGGGGGCGGGGCGGGGGCGGGGCGTGAGGTGCGGGGCAGACGTCGGTGCTGGTGCGGAAGCACGGGTCGCCGGAGAAGGTGACGGCGCGGGTGCTCGCCGTCGGCCACGAGCTCGACCTCGCCATCCTCACCGTCGACACCGACCACTTCTGGCCCGCCCCGCCCCGCCCCCAACCCCCCTCACCCGCTCACCCCGCGCCAGGCACCGAGTCATCCCTCTCGAGTTCGGGGGCGTCCCGGTGCGTGGCCCGCCCCCCCGCCCTCCCCCCCGCCGCCCGCCCCTACCCCCTCTCCGCGCCTCACCCCACCGGCCCCAGAACCTGCAGGAGAGCGTCATCGTCGTCGGCTGTGCGGCCCCCGCCCGCCCCCAACCCCGCCGCCCCTGACGCCCCGCCCCCCGTAGATCCCACCGGCGGGTGCGCTCAGCACTGAGACGCGCCTAGCCGCCACCTGCGCCGAAGCGCGCTGACACGCGTCCTCCTCGCAGGGACAACATCAGCGTGACGGGTGCGGGGGCTGCGGGGCAGCGCGGGAGCCGGTGGAGGGCAGGGGACGGAGCAGGGCGGTGACGGGGCCGGGGCCAGGCGGGGTGGTGAGCCGGGTGGAGATCCAGACGTACAGCCACGCGGCGTCGTCGCTGCTGGCGATCCAGATCGACGCGGCGATCAACGCGGGGAACAGCGGCGGGCCTGCCTTCCGAAACGGCAAGGTCATCGGCGTCGCTTTCGAGACCCTCGCCGACGCCGGTCCCGCCCCGCACCCCCGCCCCCGCCCCCTCAACCCCGCCCTCACCCCCGCCCCCTCCGCGTGCAGACAACATCGGATGTGCGCGTCAGCTCGGGTCCGCGCGGGGCGCCTGGGCTCGTGTGACGCGGGGGCGGCAGATATCATCCCGGTGCCCGTCATCGAGCACTTCCTCAAGGACATCGCCGTCCACGGTGATCATGAATTCGAGTTTCTCGTAGAACGTCTCAAGAGGGGGCCCCGGGCGCCCCGCCCCCCCTCACAGCCGCCGCAGGCCGCTACACCGGCCTCTGCAGCATCGGCTTCTACTGTCCGCCCCCCCGCCCCGCCCCGCGCCCCCCGGGGAGGCGACGCGCCCCGCAGGGCAGGCCCTCGAGAACGAGCAGTTCCGCCGCTCCCTGCAGATGCCCCCCGGCATGGTGCGCCCGCCCCGCCCCGCCTCGCCGGGCGCCGCCCCGCGTGCTCCGACGGGGCTGCAGACGGGGGTGTACGTGTCGAAGGTGCAGCCGCTGGCGCCGGCGACTCGGGTCCTGCGCAAGGGCGACGTCCTCCTCCGCATCGACGGCGCGCCCCCGCCGCCCGCCGCGGGGCGGGGAGCGCGGGCGAGCGCGCACCGCAGGGGTGGAGGTGGCGAACGACGGGACGATCCCGTTCCGGAAGGGGGAGCGGATCGCCTTCCGGTACCTGACCTCGCAGAAGTTCATCTCCGACTCCTGCCACCTCACCCTCCTCCGCGACGGCCAGGCCCGCCCCCGCGCCCCCGGCCCCGCCCCGGCCCCGGGGCGAGGCGGGGCGAGCGGGGGGGCGGGCAGGTGCTCGAGGTCTCGGTGATGGTGGACCTCGTGCGGCAGCTCGTCCCCGTCCACCTCTACGACCAGCTCCCCTCCTACTGTCCGCCCCCCGGCCCCCCGCCCGCCGCCCCCCGCCCCTCACCCCCGCACCCCCAGACATCTTCGCCGGCCTGGTGCGGGCGGCGGGGCCGGGGAGCGAGGGGGCGGGGGCTCAGGGGCGGGGGCAGGTGTTCGTGCCGCTGTCGCAGCCGTACCTGCGCAACGAGTACGGGAAGGACTGGGAGACCAAGGCCCCCGTCAAGCTCTGCAACATCGCCCTCGACGGCCCGCCCCGCCCCGCCCCCCGCCCCGCCACCCCACCCCACGCGGCGCTGACTGGCGGGGGCGCAGGGATGCTGAGCGAGGTGGAGGAGCAGGTGGTGCTCCTCAGCCAGGTCCTCGCCGCCAACGTCAACATCGGCTACCAGCTCGCCTTGTCCGCCCCGCCCCGTCCCGCCCCGCCCCGAGCCCCGAGCCCCGAGCGCCCCGCGCAGCGCCAACGTCCAGGTCGTCGAGTTCAACGGGAAGAAGATCCGGTGGGCGGGGCGGGGGGGCGGGGCGGGGCCTCGGGGGGGCTGAGGCGGGGGGCAGGAACCTGCGGGAGCTGGCGTCGATGTGCGAGGGGTGCGAGGCGGAGTACGCGACGTTCCGGCTGGAGAACGACAAGGTCATCGTCCTCGAGGCGGCCGCCGCGCGCGCCAGCACCCCCGAGATCCTCAAGCAGCACGCCATCCCCGCCGACCGCTCCCCCGACGTCGCCCCCCGGCCCCCCGCCTCCGCCACGGGGGAGCCCCAGCCGGGGCCCTCCCGCAGCCGCCCCGAGGAGCCCGGCCCCGCGGGGCCCGCCACGCCCCGCCGCGCCGGCGGCGACCCCGCCTCGGCGGACGGCGCCCTCGCGCCCTCCTGCACCCCCGCCCGGCCGCCATCGGCGCCGCCGCCGTCGCTGACGGCGGCGAGGACGGCGGCGGCGGCGGCGGGGGGGGGAAGCGGGCGCCGGGCGGGGCGGCGGCCGGGGTTGACGGGGGCATCGGGCGGGCGGAGCGGGAGGCGGATCGCGGGTCACAGGCGAAGAAAACGCGCACATAGCCGCCGGGCGGCCCGCGCACGCTGCGCCGCAGCATTTCTTCAAGCATGTCAGTGCCCACACAGAAACCACATGTACAACAGTCAGTAGACAGCGGTTCGTTGAACCATCATGTCATGATCATGCCTAGTACCGATCTAGTGGAATCCAAACCTGCAGTTTTTCACCGCTGAACATTTTTTCACCCGGGCCAGTCGTGGCCCGTGGGTCCCTCGCATCGCCGATCGCGCGCGAGTCACTGAGTCGCCCACAAGATGATCGAAGATTCAATGATTCATGACCAATGGTTTAGGGCACGAATTAAACTATCCGGCCGCGGGCTGCAGCTCTCGCGCGGGAAAATGGGGCCTAACGTCCGGCCCGTCTGAAGCCTAGATGGGGCGATTTCCGGTATTTCTCAGAAATTTGGCAGTTGCGGGAACCAGGTCCGGAAATAGGTCTGGAGGGCGCGGTGGATGTCGCGGAGGCAGTGGGCATGAAAGAGCTGATCATGAAGGGCACGTGCGCATGCACATGTACAAATTTAAAATTAAATTAAACTTGACCCAACTGGCCAGCGGGTCAACTTACTAAGTTAGAAGCCTGGCAAGGTTCAACTTGCAATTGCTGGCAACGGTTCGAAGGTTCATGATCACTGAAGTTCACGTCCAACAAGCAGCTCCGCCCCGCGGCCGGGCCCCCCCGCACCCCCCCAGAGACTATTCCGAAGTTCAGAAAACTTGAATTGACCGTCCGACGGTCGGATCTCAAGTTCACCAGGTCACGTCCGACTGATCCAATGAGTCACAGCCGCTAGCGCTGAGCTTCATGATCAAGGCAAGGTTCCAATTGGGTTCGCCGGGTTCACAATTGCAAGGTTCATGATCATGATCAATTGCAACGGTCAACGTTCAACGGTTCTAATTGCAATTGCCAGTTGGCAATCCTCACTCATCATGGCATGGCACACTTTTGAAAGGCCATGTAATTATAAATGTCCGGCCCCCGCACGTGCACGCGACCCGGGGCTCTCTTCAAGGCTTCAAAGTTCGTATACGTTTCCCGGGTCCTGGCACTCCGATCCGGATCCGAGCCCTCGGAGGCTCAGTGACCGTCGGACTGCAGGCACCTGTTCATGTTCGATTCAATGATCATACTGATTCGGATTCTGATCGGATTCCATGATCCCGATTCATCGCACCCCCCAGAGACTGAACATGATCATGATCGGATTCCATTCTCAGAGTCTGATCATGAGTATTCGAACTTTTGAGGCCCAGCGCGGGTCAGCGGCCTGCCAATTGCAATGGCAAGTTGCCCACTTGGCAACCTGGCACGTTTCCGGGAACTTTTTGAAAATTCATATTCTCGAGCTCATGTGATTTTTCAAGGCTTGCATTACTTGAAGTCACGGACATGACTCAGTGAAACACTGACACAGCGGTGATCATGATCATGATCAGAGATGATTTGCCTGGTTGATCGATCCTTTGGACGATCGTGTGAACCTACTAGGCTACGTACACTAAACTAGGCTACATACCCGGTGGCCCGTCCTGGAACCTTGCCCTATGTAGCGAAAAGGCTGCTGTAGCTTAAACTAATACATGGATCATGAGTGCCAAGATACATCGTTGCAGGGCAACAGCTAATGCTGGATTAGTATACCAGACCCACCTACGAGAAATCGAACTTACTGCATGGAAGAAAAGAGACGGGGAGGTGTAAATACAGGAGAAGTTGGGAAGGGGGGAGGTGGGGAGCGGGGGGGCTTGAGGCGCTAGGGGCGGGGGTTCAGGAGCCAACGCGGGCGTTGAGGTGGCCGAGGACCTTGGTGTTGTAGGAGCCGCAGTGCACGCACTTGTGGTACCTGCGCCCGCCCCGCCTGAGGCGCCCCGCCACCGCCCCCCGAGCCGCCCCACGCGCCGGCCCCGCGCACATGAAGTGGAACTTGGCCGTCGATTTCTGCTCGCAGTCGCTGCAGAAGATGTTGCTGCCGCCGCCCCCGCGTCACGCCCCGCCAATCCCGCGAGGCCGAGGAGGAGGGAGGCGGGAAGAGAGCGGGGGAGGGGAAAGGCGGGAAGAGAGTGGCGGGGCGGGGGGCGTGGGTCGGGGGATCTCCTCGCCGCGTGGAGGCTCGCGCGATCGGAGGCGCGGTAGCCATAGTAGGAGCAGCGAGGCGCTCTCCCCACCGTTTCCCCCGAGGCGGCCACGCGAGAGACCGCCCCGGATCGATGTGTGGGTTGGGAACGAGGGACGGGGCCAGAGCGTGGTGGCGGGGGGCGGGGCGGGGAGGGGCGGGGGCGGGGGGGACCTGCGCATGTCGGAGTACTCGTCGGGCATCTGCTCCTGGGCGAGGTGCTCGTCCAGCCGCGCGAAGTACGCGCTCATGTCCCCCTGCCCCACCAGCCTGAGGCGCCGCGGCGCGCGGCGGGGCGGGGCGGGGCGGACGAGGGACTTTGAGCAGATGGGGCAGACGTAGTTGGTCATGGTGTACTGCTCGAAGCAGGCGACGTGCATGCAGTGCCCGCACGCCAGGAACATCACCGGCGTCGTGCTCGTGAACATGTAGTGGTGGCAGATCGGGCCTGCCCCGCCCTCAGCGCCCCGCCGGCTGGGAGGGCGGGGGGCGGGCGCGCAGTCGCTCTCGAGGGAGCGCTCGACGCAGCGGTGGTTCCTCAGTGACGTGCTCATGCACGCGTTGCTGCGTCCCGCACCTCAGCCTTGACCCATCGCGCACCCGCCCCGCCCCACGCCCCGCCCGCACCACTTGTTGCAGTGGAAGTAGTCGATGCCGAGTCCCTTCCCGATGCGGCAGACTGCGCGGGCGGGGCGCGTGAGCCGGGGCTGGCGAGCGGGGCGGGGCGGAGCGGGGCGGGGCGCGCTGTTGCAGTGCTCGCAGTGGTAGATCTCCTTCTCGGGGTCGTCGTCCAGGAACTTGCCTGCCCCGCGAGGCCTCTCAGCACCCCGCCCCGCCGGCGAGGCCCGGGGAACACGCGGCGGCGCTAGCGCTAGAGTGGAGACGGGAAGGGGGCCGGGGGCGGGGGGCGGGGGATCTCCTCGCCGCGTGGAGGCTCGCGCGATCGGAGGCGCGGTGGCCATAGTAGGAGCAGCGAGGCGCTCTCCCCACCGTTTCCCCCGAGGCGGCCACGCGAGAGACCGCCCCGGATCGATGTGTGGGTTGGAAACCGGAGCAAGCACCCCGCAACATCCCACCCGGGCCCCCCTCGGAAGCGCGGGGCCGCGCGCACATGTCTCGCAGTAGTCTGAGCGCCCCCCGCGTCAGAGGGAGGGGCAGGCGCGGGGGGAAGGATTCGCGCACATTTCGCCATCTGCTTCCCCTTGCACTTGGAGCTGGGGGGGCGCGGGGTGAGGCAGAGGCGGGGGCGGGGCGGGGCGGGGGAGGCGGGACCTGCGGCACGTGGCGGCGATGGGCTGGAGGGTCTTGCAGTGCATGCACAGCATCTCCTCCGTGGCGTACCTGTCGCCCCGCCCCGCCCCGTGGGCCGCCGCCCGGGGGGGAGGGCCGGCCGGCGCCGCCCCGCACCGGTCCATCGCGTGGCCCGTCGCCTCGTCTGGCCCCCGCAGCCGCGTCGGGCGGGGCGGGGGAGCGGGGGGAGGAAGAGCGGGCTGACCGTGGCAGAAGCGGCAGGAGAAGATCTTGCCGCAGCACTTGGCGCGCAGCTTGCAGTTCCTCCTGTAGTGCGAGCACCCGAGGTTGCCGCTCGTGTGGTACGTCGCCGCCCGCTCCTCCTCCGTTATCGCCTCCTCCTCCCCCGCCCCCGCCCCCGCCCCCTCCGACTGCGAGGCCGCGCTGTCCGCTCTCCTTCGCGGGCTCCCTGCCGTTGCAGTCTGCGTCAGACCGAGCTTCTAGAAAACCGCAACTACGTTGCTGGAAAAAGGAAAAAAAGAACGCGCCTGGGGTCGGCGTGCCCGGGCTTTCATATCCCGAATAGTCTGGCGCACGTGCATCCGCTTTACGGTAGAATTCAGGAAAGGCGCATGCGGCGAGGCACCATTCTTGAGCATCCACTTCCCCGCCATAAGCATCTGCACTTTGCGTGCCTGGTGCAGTCTCAGCGCGCGTGAGCGTGAGAGCGCGGGGAAACCGGCACTTTTTCTTGCGCTGAGATGGTAGGGTCTGCGTGGATCTGCTTGATCTTTACCTTGAGCTCCGCCGGTGTGGCGGGCGCAGGGGATGGCGCGGATGGAGTCTCTGGGGGAGGTTCGGGGCGACGAAAGCTCTCTGAAGGAAGCGGTTGATCGAGCGGCTCGAAGTGACTTGTGCTATGTATCGCGACGACTGCGGGTGCGGGAGAAATCAGCAATGCACCCTGCGCACTAGACGAACAGGTAATTATAGACCCCTCTGGTGCGGCTACCCGCGCGCCCACGCCCATAGAGGTCACGGGCGCGCCGATCCGCCGATGCGCACGGCGCGGGGAAAGGAGGGGGAGGGGAGGGGCGCGGTTGGGGCGCGCTGAGGCACATACGCACATGCGCCAGGACTCGCTATCATCGGCATGTCCATCGCGCGGCTGGAAAGTATTAATCCGCGCTCGCGCGCAAAGTCGCTCGGGCCCTGTTACCGCTGAATCAACGGGCTAGAGCGATCGGAAACTAGCTACGGCTGATCGGCAGCCCGGCGCACTGTAGCTACGGATGATGAGGCACAACCGCGGGGTACACTGGTGACGCAAAAAAGCAGCTCCTACCCCCATTAGAAGAGCGCGGTCTGAGCGCCGCGCGGCTCTGAGCTACCCGTCGCGCGCGGCGTGCGGCGTCGGGAAAGCGAGCGTCGGGGAACCGGCTTTGGACGTTTTGCAGTTGGCCATGAGGTTCGCGCTCGTGGCCCTCGCCGTCGTCGTCGCGCTGGCGCTCCCGGCCCTTGCACACAACGGAGAAGTGCACGATGATGCGTTAAGCGGAACCAGTGCCTCATCGGCGGCGGCCGGAACCAGCGCCCACGTCAACACGACATCCGCTGGCAGCACGGGCGCCCCGAGCACCTCGGCCGGAACTGATGCAAGTTCCCCACACGACCACTCGATGTCAACGACGACAGGAAGCTCGATGGATCACAGCGCGGCGGCGTTCATCTTGTCAAATTCCGTGCGTAGCACATGCGCTTTCCGTTCCCCGCAGCCTGCCGAACCTTGGCACAGGTGACCGTGCTATTTAAAGGCTTCACAACTAAGTCTTCCGCGTCCTTCTTCGGCGCTCTGGTGTTCACATTTTCTATCGTTGTGATAGCTCAAGCGCTCGGTGCGTATGCTCCTGGGAGACCACAGCTCTGTGTATGATTGTACGCTGATTCTCCACAGGCGCCTACAAGCGGCAGATTGAGCGCTCGTGTGCTAAGGGCTGCAGCTGTCTAACGCTCTGTGCCTGTTCCGTCCTTCACGGCTGCCACGTCGGAATCGATTTGATGGTCATGTGCGTATCGATGTCAGATGCGCTTGCCCGCAATAGGGAGATAGAAGCCGTTGAACCAGACAGCACGATTTAGTACAACGAAACAATCATGATCAAGCTTCGAATTCGGCGGCTGACCGGCTCTCCATTGCCAGGCTCATCGCGATGACCTTCAACGTGGGGCTCTTCCTAGCCATCATCGCCGGCACGATCGTCGGGCACGCCGGTGTGCCCGCGCACGCGCGCGCCGCCGGGGCCCTCGCGCGGACGCCCCCGCCTCGAGGGCTGAGCCGCGGCGCGCGCAGTGATCATGAAGCGGGTGTACCCCGTTCTGGGGATCCTGCGGTGCGGGCGGGTGGGCGAGGAGGACTGCCTCCACGACGAGGAGACGCACGGCGGCGACGTGGAGATGTCGGCGTCGGGGTCGCGGGGCGGCGGCAAGTCGGAGGAGGGCGCCCTCCCCGCCGTCGCCCCCGCCGCCGGCTTCGTCGACGTCTCCGACGCCCGCGCCGACATCCGGCCCCGCCACACCTCGGGCGCCCTCCCCGCCCCCGGCCGCTGCGCCCACTAGTCCGCCCTCTCTGCTCCTCTTGATCTGGGCCCTCTAGTCCTAGTCCCTGTTTCGATCAGCGTAGTCAGCGTATCAGTTATTGTTGCTAATTTATTGTCGGGGCATGTACAGCGCGTTTGCGCATCGGGGCGCGGCTCCTGCGATTGCAAGGGCCGCTCTGGATCTCGCCGAGTCGGGCCCGGGGCCCTTGAACGCGCGCGCGCGCAGGGCTGTACGTGCATGTGCGCTACGTATACGTAATACAGCATGCGCGCACGTGTCATCTGCGATCCGCCATACCTATACATGCACACTCGAGCTCAGTGACTTGAGGTGCGAGCAGCGCAATCGCGAGGGGCGGGGGCGCGGGGCCGGGCGGGCTAGTCGACGTCGAGCATTCTGACGGGACAAGCGATATCAACTAGCCAGCTAGCGCTTTTGACTGGCTACAGCAGATCGCGCGAATGGAGGGCCGGGCTCAGCCGCGGAGGCTAGTCGTGCTTGCCGTAGAGCTGGTCGGGCTCGACGACGACGGGCTCGACGGCGCCGAAGCCCTCGCCGTCGATCCCCAGGTAGAAGCACGAGCGCCGCCCCGTGTGGCACGCCACACCCACCTGCGCCCCGCCCCTGAGCCCCCACCCCGCCCCCCGCCCGGCCGGCCCGGCGGGCTGGCGCGCGCCTGATCGACGGAGAGGAGGAGCGTGTCCCCGTCGCAGTCCACCCGCAGGTCCTTCAGGTACTGCACCTACCCCGCTGCCTCGGCCCCGCGCGAGGCCGCCGCCGGCGAGGAGGCGCACCTGCCCCGACGACTCCCCCTTGCGCCAGAAGTTGCTCCGCGAGCGGGACCAGTAGCAGACGCGGCCCTTCTTCAGGCTCTCCTCGACCGATTTGGCGTTCATCCAGGCCATCATGAGCACCTTCCGCGGAGTCAGGCTCACGGATGTTCTCCGTCAGCGCACAGGGCGCACCTCGCCGGTGTCGTGCTGCTGCGCTATGGCCGGGACGAGCCCGTCCTTGTTGAATTTGATAGACTCGATCACCTTAGCTATTAATGCATCGCTCTTTGGGAAACCTGCGCCACCCGGTTACGTTGATCGGCCGGCCAGCTGGCCCCACCCACCTTCCGGTACGATCACCGTGACCGCGGCGATCGGGACGAAGCCCCAGTCGTGTCTCCTGGTCGAGTCATCTGAGTGCTTCGCCCGGAAGACGCGCGTTGATCTCCAGCTAGCGCTGGAGCCCTCCAAGATGCGATGGGCGGGAGCCAGCCGCGCTGACGGCGCAAGGCGATGCTGAGAGTGCGCGGACGTGAATCCAACGTCCGCGGAACGCCGGGCGGTCGCTGCTGGGACGTGCGTGACGAAGGAGGCCATCTTACGGGAGGGGGGGATGCGATTGAGGGGGATACACACCTAAAAACTTTCGACCAGCGGCCTCAGGCCCGAGCGTCTCCGCCCTCCGCCCCGAGCGTGAGTGGCTAATAGAGAAGGAGAGTAGGAGAAGGCAAGAGCCGGATCAGGCTCTGTAGGCACGGCGGTGAAAGGGCGGTAACATAGAAGGTGCGCTTCTTGAGCCCTGGAGCAGCGTTTAGTGTGTGGTTGGAGCTGATGTCGCGCGCCCTTACGCCCCGCCGCAGCGCGCATCCATGCTTCCTGCCACAACCAACACCTGGGCGAAGGGGCTCCTTCAGCGTGTTCACGGCACGTTGTTATGGAGTCTTCTGCCGTTTGGTGAGTTTGCCGCGGACGCCCCGCCGCTGCGTTCGCGCTTCGTTGCTTGCATGCGGCGGGAACAACGGCTGACTCATGGAGGCCTTTCCCGCCGCGGAACCCACAGTCTAGACCCTTAGTTCACTCCTTCAATGCTAATTAGCGTGCGAATGTCTCTAATCGTGGCGCTGACGCCGCGTCGTGCAGCGATCTGGGGCCCGAGCCACTTCCCTTACATCTTCTCGTTTGTCTTCATGTTCAACCACGTCTGCCTGGCGATTTGCAACATCCGCATGGCGTATGGCTACTTCCACAGTTATCGGGCAGTCATCAGCCATGCGAAGCTGGACTGGCACGGCCGCTACATCCAGGCTAAGGAGAAGGGCCACGTCCGGGACATGGACTTCGAAGACGTGCAACACATGATCGTCATCCCGAACTACAAGGAAGAGATTGAGACTCTTCGGGAGACGCTGGATTGCCTGGCGTCGCACTCGCGCTCGCGGCAGTCGTACTCGATCGTGCTTGCCATGGAGGAGGCGGAGCAGGGCGCGTTCGAGAAGGCGTCGCAGCTTATCAAGCTGTACCAGGACACGTTCCGCGAGATCATTTTCACCCTGCACCCCGCCGGCCTCCCTGGTGAGGCGCGCGGCAAGTCCTCCAACGTCTCCTGGGCCGTCCGCCAGGCCTCCAAAGGCTTCCAGGGCAGCAACGTGGTTGTCACGGTCCTCGATGCTGTGCGCTGGCTTCCTTTTCCGTTCTTTGCTGGAGGAGGGCTCACGGGCGCGCTCGCAGGACATCATGTTCGGCGAGGCTTACTTTGCGGCGGTGACCTACCACTTCTGCGTCGCCACCCCGGAGGAGCGCGAGAAGATGATGTTCGCGCCCCCCGTGATCTTCGATCGCAACAGCCACGTGCGCCGCTTCTGTTGGCCGCCCACGGGGCGCGAAGCTGAGGGCAGTGCCGGGGCGCGCGCAGGAGGTGCCGGCGATCAACCGGCTGGCGGACATCATGTGGAGCATCTGCGTGCAGTCGAACCTCTCGTCGAACTCGCCCTTCAAGTTCCCCTGCTCGGCCTACTCCGTGAGCCTCGACCTGGCTCGCTTCGTGGGCTTCTGGGACTCCGGTCCGGAGGCTATGGGCGAGGTGCGCCCCCCTCCGCCCTTCCTTTGTGCCCCCGCCGCTGACACGGCGCGCAGGACCTGCACATGTACCTCAAGTGCTTCTTCGCGACGCAGGGGAAGCTGATCGTGAAGCCGATCTTCAGCCCGGCGTCGTGCTGCAACGTCACGGGGACGTCGTACGTGAACACGTTCGTGCAGCGCTTCACGCAGGCGAAGCGGCACCTCTGGGGCTCCCTCGACATCGCCTACTGCCTCGAGCAGACCCTCGTGCGCAAGGTCAAGCCCCCCTTCATGATCCTCTGCGGCCTCTTCCACCGCCTCTTCGAGGTGCCGCCCGCCGCCCCGCCGCCCCCGCGCGCCGCCGCGCCGGCCGACGGCGGGCGGCAGATGCACCTGATGCTGGCGCACATGACGCTGCTCGTTATCTTCCTCTTCTTCATCCCCGTGACGGACCCGTTCGTGCTGGCGTGCCTGCGCGTCGGCGAGTGGATCCGCAACGGCTGCGTCATCCCGACGATCGTCATCGCGATCTGCTACGAGCGGTACCACGCGTGGGCGGTGCAGAACACGCCCACGGGCTCGAAGGCGTACCGGACGTGGAGCCAGCGGATCGACTGGACGACCCTCCTCCCCTCCGGCATGATGTTCGTCTTCGTCCCGCAGGCGCGCCCCGCCCCGCCCCGCCCCGCCCCGCCCCGCCCCGCCCCGCCCCGCCCCGCCCTGCCCCGCCGGCGCCGCGCGGGGCGGCGCTGACGCAGGGCGGGGGCAGGTGTACGCGCACACGATGCAGCTGTTCACGAACCGGTTGGACTACGTGGTGAGCACGAAGCCCGTGAGCAAGCGGGCGGACGAGGAGGCGGACGAGAGCAGGACGAGCGCCGCCGTCTGAATAGCGGAGCTCTCGCGCCGCGCCTTGCGCTCCGTGGCTGTCCGCCACGGCGCGCACCGGGCGCGGCGCGAGAGCCACTCCGAGGCCGGCGCGGGAGGCCGCGAGACGGGCGGCAACCGAACCGCGCACCCCCGGCAGCAGCGCTCGAGGCGCGGCGGCAGGAAGCGAAGAGCGCCTCCTGCCGTCTCCGCGCCCCCGCCCCCGCCCCCGGGGCACCCCTGACGGAAGCTCCTCTGCTCCAGGGACCTGCTCTTTCGCTCTTTGTTCTCCTAGTGCCTCCAGGATAGAGACTCGCTCGTAGGATTTGTTGATTAATTTGAGAAAAGTGACCTTTCAGGGCGCTGCCTAGGGGTTTTCTGGCCGGCCCTCGTGCGACGGCAGCGCTGGCGGCTGGGCCGCGTCGAGGGCTGGCGGCGCTCAGGAGAAGTCGGGGTCGGGGCCGGGGGCGCGGGGGCCGGGGGCCGGGGGCGGGAGGCGGAGGGCGATGCGGGGCGCCTCGAGGCCCAAGTCTGCGTCCCAGTCCTCCTCCTCCTCCACCCCGGGCCGCGCCCCCCGTGTCGGTGGCGTCGCCGGCGTCAGCGGCGCGGCGGCCGCGGGGCCGGCGCCGACGCCCCGCGCCCCGCCCCCGCCGGCGGGCTCGAGGAGGCCCGCTGCCCCGACGGGCGCCGCCGCACGCTCTGCGCCCCCGCCGGCCTCCCCGCCCCCGGCGACCCGGCGGCCGCCCGCGCGCCGGGGCGACGGGCGGGCGCCCCGCGCTGCGACGCGGGGTCGGGGCGAGAGGGGCGTCGGGGCGGCGGGGAGGCCGGCGCGGTGGGGAAGCGGGCGGCGGGCCGCGAGGCGGGCCGCGCGGCGAGGGTCGCGGCGGCGCGCGAGTGGAGGGCGGCGGCGACGGCGAGGGCCAGCGGGCCGCCCCCTCCGAGCCCCGCCGCCGCGGCCGCCAGGCCACCGTCGGGGGCGCGGCGCCGCCGGGCGGCCGGCGGGCGGGGCGGCCTCCTCGGGCGGGTAGGCGGCGGCAGCGGCGCGCAGCATCGCCTCCGCACGGGCCAGCGACTGCGGCGCGCGTCAGGCGGCGGGGCGGAGCATGGGGGCGCAAGGGGACGCCCACCAGGCCGGCCGCGGCGGCGTCGGCGTCGGGCGTGAAGGGGGCGCCCGAGGGAGGGCCCCGCCGATGGCCGCCCCGCGTGCTCCCGCGGCGCTCTGCAAGAAAGTTGCAGGGGAGGGGCGGGGCGGGGAGCGGGCGGGGCACGGGCGGGGCTCGGGCTCGGGCGCGGGGCGCGGGCGGCGGCGGCGGCGGCGGCGGCGTCGAGGAAGGCGAGGGCGTCGGGGCGCAGCGGCGGCTCCCGCGCGGCGGCGGCGGCGAGGGCGAAGAGCGGGGCGGCGAGGGCGGGTGGGCGAGGGGCCCCGCCGCCCGGCCCGCAGCTCCGCGTGCGGCACCAGCGCCCGCAGCGCCCGCAGCGCCCCAGCCCTGCGCCCCGTCACCCCGCCCCGGAGGGCCGGGCCGGGCCGGCGGGAGGCGGGCGGGGGCGGGCCGGAGCGGGAGGGGGCGCGGAGGGGCCGGGCGAGGGCCGCGAAGACCTCCCCCTCGAGCGCCGGAAAGAAGGCGCCCGCCAGCTCCGCCGCCTGCCCCGCCCCGCTCGCCAGGGCGCCGAGGGCCGCTGCAGCCGGCCCGGAGCCGGGGCGCACGAGGCGGGGAGGAAGGCATCAGGGCCGGCGAGCGGATAGGCCTCGAGGGCGCGCGCGAGGGCGGCGTGCCCCGCGGCGGCGAAGGCCTGCGCGAGGACGCCGCGGCGCGCCGCTGGGGGCGGCGGGCGGGCGTGGGGGCGGCGGCGAGCCAGGGGAGGAGGGCGGCGAGGAGGAGGGGCAGGCGGGCGGGGCCGGGGTCGAGGAGGCGGGCGAGGGCGGGGTCCCCCTCGGCGGCCGCCAGCAGCGGGGCCAGGCCGCCCAGCAGCTCCAGCGCCGGCCCCTCCGTCCTCCCTCCCCCACCGCCTGCGCCCCGCCGCCTCGCCCCTGGGGGCGGGGGGCGGGGGGCGGCGGGGCGCACGCGGGAGGCGGCGGGGAGGAGGCCGGCGAAGGGCGGCTCGAGCCGGGGTGCCGTGCCCCACGCCACCCGCAGCGCCGTCGCGAGGGCCGGCCGACGGCGGCGAGCCAGCGGGCGAGGGCGGCGAGGGCGGCGGCGGGAGGAGGGGTCGGGGCGGGGCGGCGTGGAGGAGGGCGGCGGGGGCCCAGAAGAGCTGCGGGTAGAGGACCAGCTGCCCCCGGGCGCGTGCTCCAGCACCGCCTGCCGCCCCGCCTCGGCCCGAGGCGCGCTCGGCGGGACGGGGCGGGCGGGGCACGAGGAGGAGCGGAGGGGGTCGAGGAAGGCGGGGCCGTGGAGGGCGGCGCGCGGCGAGGGCCGCCAGCAGGCGCCCGCACGCGGCGACCGAGGGGGCGGGCGCAGCGCCCGCAGGAGGGCGTGGGCGCGGGCGGCGAGCAGCGGGTCGGGGCATGCGGTGGCCCAGAGGAGCGCCTCGTGCGCCCAGCGGCCGCCCAGGCCGGCCCCGAGCGCCCGCAGGAGGCGCGCGACGAGGACCCGAGGCGCCCCGGCGGGGCGCAGAGGGCGGGAGCCCCGCGGCGCCCTCGGGAGCGCCAGGGGCCCTCCGCGAAGAGCTGCGCCCCGTCGTAGCGCCCCGCCCGCACCCCGCCGCCAGCTCCCGCCCTGCCGCCCGCCTCCGCCTCTGCGCCGGCGTCGGCGGCGGCGGCGGGGCGGCGGGGCGTGGCGGGCCTGCGGGGGCGGGGCGGCCTCGAGGAGGGCGGCGAGGAGGCGGCGGGCGGGGGTGCGGGCGGCGGGGCGCGGGTCGGCGAGGGCGAGGACGGCGGCGTGGAGGGCGGCGGGAGGTGCGCCCGCAGCTCCGCCCCGCCGCCACCGCGTCCGCCAGCAGCTGCCGCCCCTCAGCGCCGGCGCCGGCGCCGGCGCCGGCCGGCGGCGGCGCACGAGGAGGGCGACGTCGGCGCGGGAGACGGGGAGGGCGCCCGCCGGCAGCCCCGCGGCCGCCCCGCGAGTGCCGCCCGGTCGGCGAGCGGCACGAGCAGCGCGACGGGGCCCTCCTCGGGGCCCCCGCCAGCGAGCGGCCGACTGAGCGGGCGTGCGGTCACGCGGAGGGCGGGGCGGGGGCGGGCCGGGGGACCGAGGGCGGCCTCGAGGGCGGGGCGCGGGGCGGCGACGAGGGAGAGCTCCCCGCCAGCGCCTCCGCCGCCTCCGCCGGCGCCGCCAGCGCCGCGGCGCGGGCGGCGGCGCGGGCGGCGAGGGCGGGGCCGGGCGCGCGAGGAGGAACTCGAGGAGGGCGCGCGCGCGCTCGCTGCAGGGGCGGTGAGGGCGGGGCGGGCGGGGGCGGGCGGGGCACGGGCGGGGCCGGCGAGGGCCGCCCAGCACGCCTCGAAGAGCGCCGGCGCCTCCGCCCCGAAGCGCCCGCCGCCCCGCCAGCGCCCCGCCGCCGCCCAGTGGGGCCCGGACCCGGGGGAGGGCGGCGAGGCAGGGGGGGAGGAGCTCGAGGAGGAGGGGCCGGAGGGGCGGGGCGGCCTGCGGCAGGCGGCGGAGGAGCAGCTCCTCGCAGAGGGGCCCCGCCACCTGCGGCCCTCCGCCGCCGCCTCCGCCGCCGCCGCCCGCGCCGCCGCCCGCGCCGCCTCGTGCAGCTCCAGCGCCGCCGCCCGGGCACCCTGCGCCCCGTGAGCGCCCCCGCGTGCCCGCCGAGCAGGCGGCGCACCTCCCGGGCGAGAGGCGGCGGGCGGCGCGGAGGAGGGCGGGGCCGGGGGCGCGGACGGCGGGAGCGGGGTCGGCGAGGGCGGCGAGGGCGAGGGCCTGCGGAGGCCTCAGGGGGGCGCGCGGGGGCGGGGCGCGCTGCGGGGCGCACGAGCAGCGTCGCCTCGGGAGCGCCCCGTCGGGGGCCCCCGACCCCCGCCCCTCCACCGCCTGCCGCCCCGTCGCCTTCCAAGCCGCCACGGAGGGCCCGGGCAGGGGCCGGGGCGGACCGCGGCGATGGCGGCGGCGTGGCCTGCGGCGAGGGCCTCCCCGTCGGGGGCCGCCCCGAGCGCGCCGTGAAAAACGCGTCTGGCGCCCCTCAGCGCCCGGCGCGGGGCCGGCGGGCGGGGCGGGCCGGCGGCGAGGGCAGGGCGGCCGGGCAGGCGGCGAGGAAGTGGGCGAGGGCGGCGACCGCGTGCGGGCGGAGGCCGGCGCCCGGGCCGACTGCAGCGCCTCCTCCGCCCTGCGCCGCGCGCCGAGTCGCGCGGCGCGAGCGACGTGGCGCGGGGGCGGACCAGGCGAAGAGGGCGTCGGGGGCGCCGGGGGCGGGAAGAGGAGGGCCCCCTCGAGGAGGGCGGCGAGGGCGGCCGCGGCGGCCGTCGGCACGCCGGCGCGCGCCGCCGCGGAGACGGCCGCCGCCTCCGCCGCCTCCCGCGGCGTCCTGCCGCCCGTCGCGGGGGGGGGGGGGGGGGGGGCACCGGGCGAGGTAGGCGGCGAGGCGGCGCTGGTCCTCGGCGCGCACGGCCGCCGCCCCGGGCCCGCACTCGGTCCACGAAGCCGCCCAGTGGAAGAGCGCGAGCCGCTCCTGCGGCAGCAGGGCCGCGTGCGCCCGCCCGGCGGCCCCGTCCTCCTGCCGGCGGTGAGGGCGTGGGGCGGGCGGGGAGGGCACGCGCGAGGGCGAGGCAGCGGGCGACGCAGGCGACGGCCCGGCGCAGCTGGCGGCGGGGTCACGGGGCCGGCGCGGGGCGGGCAAGGGCGGGGGCGCCTGGTAGAGGACCCAGGGGGTGCAGGCGAGGAGGCGCTGGTGGAGGCGGCGGTGGGGCCCCGGCGGGGCAGGCAGAGGGCGTCGGGGGCCGGCAGGGCGGCCGGCGGGCGCTCGAGGCAGCGGAGGGCGCCGGCGAGGAAGGCCCGGAGGCGGCGGGCGAGGGCGGGGCAGGCGGCGAGGGCGCCGCGGGGAGGGCGGCGGCGAGGGCGGCGTAGAGGGTGGCGAGGAGGGAGCGGGCCGTCTCCCGCTGCCGCCGCCGGCCCCGCTCGGCGTCCCCGAAGGCCTCCGCCTCGTGCCCCGCCGCCTCCGCCGCCAGCGCCCCGTACGCCGCCGGAGCGCACCCGCCGGCCGCCGCCGCCGCCGCCGAGCGCGCCGCCTCGGCCTCGCTGCGGAGGACGGAGAGGACGGCGCGCACGAGGGCCCGCACGGGGGCGCCCCCGCCAGCGGCCCCGGCGCCACCGCCTGCGCCGCCGCCAGCGCCGCGGGGCCGGCGAGCGTGGCGGCCCGCCTGTGCACCCCCGCGGCGGGCTCCCCGACCCGACCCGCTCCAGCCCGGGCCTGCCGGCGCCGCTCAGCGCCCGCAAAGCAAGCGGGAGAGGGGCGGCACTCAGAGGGACGGGGGACGGCGCGGCGGGGGCCCCGGGGCAGAGGCAACGGCGGTGGCGGGGCTGTCGCCGGGCAGCGAGGAGGAGCGGACGATGGCGGGGCGGGGCGCCAGGCCGCCCAGGGTGAGGTGCGGCGCCGGGGCCGGCCCCGGGGCGGCGGCGGCTGCGGCGCAGGCGAAGGAGGCAAGGAGGCGCCACGCGTGCGCGGCGAAGTCCGAGTGGGGCGCGCCGGAGGGCGCCTGCAGCGCCTCCTCCGCCTCCTCCGCCACGCTGCCCCGCGGCGTCCCGGCCCGGGGCGCCCTGGGCCCCGGAGGGGCGGGGGAGGGAGGAGGCCGGCAGGCGGGGGCCGAGGAGGGCGGGGCGAGCCGCTGGACGCGCTCCGAGGCCTGCGCCCAGGCGAGGGCGGCGGAGGCGGGCAGAGGGCGGCGAGGGAGCGCCCGAGATGCGCGAGGGTCCGCGAGTAGAGGGCCTGCGCCCCGCGTGGGCGCGCGGCGGGCAGAGGGCGGGGGCGGGGCGGGCACGAGCTCGTGGGGCGGCGGCGGCGAGGAGGAGCCCCTCGAAGGCGTCGGACTCGGGGCGAGGCCGCCCTCGGCTCGGGCCCGCCGCAGCGCGTCCCCGCCCGTCTCCTCGAGCAGCCGCAGCGCGGAGAGGCGGCGCGGCCGCCCGAGGGCCGCCTCGAGCGCCTCGAGGGCGCGCAGGAGGCGCAGGGCGGCCCGGCGGACGCCCGGCACCGGCGAGCACAGGCCGAGCAGCGCCGCCGCCTCCAGGGGGCAGGCTCCAGCTCCCGCGGGCACGCCCCGTCCGAAGCAACGTCCGCTGCGGCCCGTGAGCGGGGGACCCGGCGCGGCGGCGGCGATGCCGGCGCACCGGCCTCGCCGGGGAGGCGGCCGGCGGGGAGGAGGTGGCGAGGGCGGGGCGGGGGCCGGCTGGAGGGCGGGCGGGCGGAGGCGGCGGCGGCCCAGAGCTCGAGGAGGGCGGCGAGGCGGGCGAGGGCGGCCCGCAGCACCGCCGAGCACGAGACCGCCCCAGGGGCGGCCTCACCCGCCTCGGGGCCCCGGGGCGGCGGCGGCACCTCGTGGATGGATGCGGCCAGGGCGGCGAGGGCGGCGGCGGCGGCCGGGCGCAGCGGCGGGGCGACGGCGACGATGCGGGCGAGGGCGGCGGCCGCCTCGGCGCGCAGGTGCGGGTCGGAGTGGAGGCAGCAGCGGGCGAGGAGGCGCAGAGGCCGGAGGGCGGCATGAGGACGGGCAGGCGGGCAGCACGGCCAGCCCTGCCGCCAGCGACGTCAGCCGGAACGGCCGCTCGTGCGGCGCCGCCCGGCGGCCGCCCGGGCGAGGCGCGGGGCGGAGCGGGCCCGGGCGGGGCGGCGGGAAGAGGAGGGCGTGGCCGACGGCGGCGTCGCAGCGGGCGAGGAGCGCGGCGAGCGACGCCGCCACCGTCGGCAGGTAGGGCAGCACTCCCCCGTGGGGTCCCCGCGGGGCGGCGGGGCCGGGGCCGGCGGGTGGAGGCGCTCGGCGATGCGGACGAAGGCGGTGAGGCCGACGACGAGGGCGCTGGGGCGGGTGAGGGGCCGGGGCGGGGGGGCATGGGGGAGGGGCGGGGGCGGGCACTCGGAGAGGGTCTCGTCGGAGGAGAAGAGCTGGGGGAGGACGTGGACCATCGGGTAGTCCAGCCGCCGCCCCGCCATCGCCTCAAGCACCGCCACCAGGCTCTCCTGCGCCCCGCCCTCGGCCCCCTCCCCCTCGCCCCTGCCCGGCGGCGGACGGCACCGTGGCGGGGTCGATGGGGGGCGGCAGCTCGGGCCCCGGGGAGGGGAGGGGCGCGTCGGGGGCCCCGCGAGGCCGCAGCGCGAAGGCGGCTCCTGCGACCGCCGCGAGCTCCTCTTGGAGTCCCCCGCCGCCCTCGGGGCGCCCCGCACCAGCCAGCGCAGCCGCAGGAAGGCCGCGAGCGCCGCGAGCGCCGCCCCCCGCAGCGCCCGCTCCTGCGCAGCGTCACCCGGGGCGGCGCTTCGGGCGGGGCGCGGGGGGCGGGCGGGGCGGGCCCGGACGGCGCGGAAGAGGACGTCGGTGGCGAAGGGCCAGGCGTGCCTCGCGAAGAAGGCCCGCGAGGAGGCGCCCAGGAGGGCGACCTGCAGCGCCAGCGCAGCCCCCGTGTGCTTCCCCTTCCGGCCCCACCCCGCCACCTGCCCCGCCCCCGTCGGACGCCCGCGGGCCCCGCGGCGGGGGCAGCGGGGCGGGCCTTGGGCCAGTAGCCGTCGGAGCGGGAGGAGCCCTCGATGAGGGCGAACCAGGCGGCCCGCTCGCGCTCCGGCCACGCGTCCTCGATCGCAGCCCCGTCCACCCCGCTCAGGGCCCCTGCCGTCGCCTGCGCCGGCGTCGCCCGCGGAGGGGGCGGCGGCTGGGGCGGGGCACCTCCCACAGGGCGTGCTTGAGCTCCTCCTTCTTCGACTTGCGGAAGACGCCCCAGAGCTCCTTCGTCCCCTCGCCTCAGCGCGAGCTGCGGCAGAGCGGGGCGGGGCGGGGGGCGGCGCCTGCATGAAGGTCAAGCAGCTCGCCGGGGGGGCCTCCTGGGGCGGGGCGTCGGGGTCGGCGGGGGCGCGGCGGGCGGCGGGGCGGGGCGGGGCGGACGGCGAGGGCGAGGCGGGAGAGGGCGCGGGCGTAGGGCGCGGCCTCGATGCGGCTGGGGGTGGAGTCGAGGCGGGTGGAGATCTCGCGCAGGACGGTTGACGTGGCCGCCACGAAGTGCCGCGGGTCCCGCGAGAGGGCCCCCAGCACCCCGCTCGCCGCCTCCTGCAGCTCCCGCCTCACCTCCGCCCCCGCCGCCTCCCCCGCCTGCGCCGCACGCCTGCCGCCCAATGTAACGCGCGGGGCTGCAGTTGCGCAGCGGCGCGCCGCCCTCGAGCTCAGGAGGGGCCGGCGTGCACTTGTCGAGGGCCCGGTAGGAGGAGAGCGAGAACGTGATCAGGTCCTACCAACGCCCCGCGTGCATGAGCGCGAGCGCGTTGAGGAGGACGATGCATGCTCGTGCCTGGACGAGCGGCGGAGGGAGCTGCAGGTCGAGCGGGCGCCGAGGCGCGTGGAAGCCGCCCGCGGCAACGACGCCGGTGTCGTCTTGCGGCTCCAGCATGGTCCAGATGGCTCTGCTGATCAAGAGGTCGACCGCGTTCTGCGTGACAACCGGCGCATGCGCAGCGCCCTGCCGCATCCTGCATTCCGAGCGCATTCATGAAGTTACGTATATACGAGTTTTCAAGACGTACGTGGCAAAGTCGAGGAGACCGGCGCGGTCCTGCAAAATCGCATTTACAGCCGTGGTGAGGTGCCGGCGCGCGTAACTCAGGAAAGGCGCGGAGGCCTCGGACGGGAAGCAGCGCAGTGCATCGATATCGCTCGCTCGGTTTGAAGATGTAGGCGCGCTGAACTGCTCGAGCGCTGCACGAGCGTCGGCCGAGAAACCGCTCCAGCACACAGAAAACATCACTGAATCACGCTCGCGGAAAGTCGCTTCTGCAGTCTGAAATGGGCGGCCGCGGCCGGGTACGCATGTATACCGCGCGCGACGTATACGTAGCACCGCTCAGCACAGCATGCATATGATCCTGCATGGCATCACTATCGCGTTCCTCTCCCTTAGCGGCCAGTCCGTACGTGGCGGGAACGGGCGAGCCTCCGGGCACGGCCCGCACCTTGATCTTTTGATCTTAAGCCCGTAGAGCAGGTAGACCTAGGTTTCGATCTCGAGCTTCGGTATTCGATTTCGATTTTCGACGTCACTTGCCTATCTGACTGAGCCCTTACGATTCGACCGGCGGCCCACTGCTAGCCAATTGCAAACAGCTACTATAGCTATAGCTAGGGCTAGTCCAGATGTCGTTGGTCGTGTCTGAAATGCAATTTTGCCTACGTATACGCACCGTTAACACGGCTAGTCAGAACAGCGAGCTGACATCGCGTGTCGCGTCAAAATGCATTTTGCAACTGTTGGTGTAATTTATGAATATGACATACCTAGACAATCTGCACCGAAGGCTAAACAAAGAACAGAGATGTTCGCGAGTAATTGCGAAAAGAGGGGGAATCAAAGTCCTCCTCGAATACTACGGAGCGCCTGAGCGAGGCGAGGAAAGGCACGGAGAGGAAGGCGAGGCGACGAAAGGCACAGAATAGCCAATGGAAACGGTACTAAAAAGGCATCCGCTGCTTAAGACCACTTCCGGGGCTGCGAGCGGCGGAACTGCGAGGGACCCGAGGTCAGAGACGAGGGGGATCGAAGGCGTGACGAAGTCGAAGGTCGGACCTCGATCGGGTGCGGGGCCGCGCTCGCGTCGCCGTTGACCTTGAAGAATACCACTACGCAGGTCGTGTCGTCGGCGACGCCTGCGAGGGACAGCTGAGTACCCCTCCAGAGACAGGTCGAACGAGGATGGGCCGCCTCACCCTCGCCCTCGGCCTCCCACCGCGAATACGCCTCGCGGCACAGGCCGTCGGCAGCGTCTTGCGGGTTGTCGTACTTGGCGACAACATCCACGGCGTCCTGCGCCAGCGTGAGGCGCACTCGGAATGCCGGTGACGCCAGCTCAAGGGCACGCTGACCTGGCTGCTCATGAACTCCCACACGCCGTCCGACGCGAGGATCATAAACTTGTCGCGAGGATCTAAGATCTGGGAGGCGGGGGCGTGAGGACGGCGCGGGGCGCTCATGGGCTCGGCAGGCGGACCTTCAGGGTGATCTCGGGCTCGCAGATGACGCCGACCGTGTGCGCGACGACGTCGCCGAACGATCTCGACATAGCAAGGCCGGGCAGGTTCTCATCGCGCAGCCAGACGCGGTTCGGGCCGTAGGTCTCGTCGCTGAGGTCGCGCACGGGCTCAACGCGCCCCTTGCAGGCGATGATCCGCTCGTACTCGTCCGTGCGATCCGGCTTGTGATCGTCCGAGAGGTCGTACGCACGCGCAACATCCCCCTCCATGCACCCGAGAACCGCCCGCGAGTCGCCCGTGTTGCAGACCCACAGCTTGAGCCCGTTGAGGAAGCAAGTTATCGCCGTGGTCCCCGAGTACGTCACGTCGACCTTGCTAGCCCGCAGGGCCTTGTTCGTCTTAATGAAGGCGTTCGTGAGCGTCTTCTCTGGTGCCGCCCGCAGGCCAGCGCGGTCCTTGTCGATCACTGCTGGCAGCTTGTCCTTTACGTAGTGAGAAGCTTCCCGCCCGGCGAATCCGTGACTACACGAAACGAGAGAAAACAGTTAGCAACGCATGCGCGCGTACGTTCGCAAGTCCGGCCAGGGGAGGCTCATGGCATGCGGGGGCGCACCCATCGAACACGCCGATGAACCAGCAGGCAGGGTCCTGTCCGAACGAGTCGTTTATGCAGAAGATATCTTGGTTCTGTTTGAACGGGTTCATGGGTTCGTAGCCAGCTATGGAGCAGCTGCCGATTCTGAGCTCCACGGTCCCGGTGGGTCCACCTTGCGCATCCGCCGCAGATGCTGTCCCGTTCTCCCCGTCTGCTCCAGCCCCCTGGGGGCCGAGCCCCCCTTGGGAGGTCGGAGCGCTATCGTCAATCCGGTCATCTTTGTCCGCGACGACAGCAGCGGCTGCCGCTGCGATCGTAGCAGTGTCGAGTAAGTATAATTGCAAGCCGAAGGGAAGGGCATGGGTCGAACCAGCAGCTGCCTCTGCATCCCCCGAAGTCCCAGCGATTGTAAGACGCCGGGCACCGCGGACTACGGCCCCCTTCTGCCCTCCGACAGGTCCTGATGAAGCCTGGCCGTTCTCGGTCTTGCCCGCCTTCGCGTTTGCTTGTGGCTGACGGGGACTGGAGCTGCCCTTGCCTGCGCACGAGCCCATTTGCCACGGACGATTCCCTGAATGCTGTCCGGGCCTAGGTGGCGCGCTGGGGCTGCCGGGCGTGAAGTGAGAAGGCTGTCTAAGAAAGGACTTTGTCGAGATAAGCGGGTACGCTGAACAGGCGCGACCACTGTACCCCTCGTGGCGGCAAGCCGCAAGCGGCATCGAGTTCACAATGCAGCGCAGTCAGCACTCTGCCTCTCTGACTGATCAGCCCCGCACTGACTCGCGTCGCAGCGACTAGCAAGTCCTGGGCCGATGCAACCGAGGAAGGTGCGCCGCACTGCAGCGGGCCCCTTCGTCACCTGTGCTGACGCACATTCTCAGACGAAGACTTTGGTTCGACGGGCTTTCAGCTCACTGGCGACCTCGCGAAGGGTCCGCACACCGGCGTAAGTGCCAGTATCAGTCGACCTTATCGGTCGCGCACAGAGGCGGCGCATCCGCCGATCGACGAGCATCCAGAGCAGCATGGGGCGGCGCCGGAGCGTCGCCCACCGGCTCGGGATGTGCGCGACCGTCCTGCTGGTGGGCGTGATTACGAGCCCCCGCGGCGCGAGTACGAACCGCCTCGGAGCCGCGAGCCACCGCGTGATGATCGCCGACGACTCCCCTTTCCGACCTCGTCGCCGTACACGGCATTCGTGAAGTACGCGCGCTCGAGCGCTCATCTCGTGTTGTTATTGACGGCGGCCCCTCTTCGCAGCAATCTCCCGAGGGACATTTCGGAGGCTGAAATAAGAGAGAAGATGTTTGGCAGCGTTCGTTCTGGGCCGAACCTCTCTCCAATTTGCAACGCAACTCTTGACGCGCTCGCAGTGTGGCCAGATCGAAGAAGTGCGTATTACGAAGCATCATGACACTGGAAATGTGAAGGGAGTTTTCATTGAATTCTCCACTGCTGATGGTCTGAGGAACGCGCTTGGTTTCGACGGCGAAGTGCTTTCTCTTGTTCTCCTCTTCTTCGACGCCGGCTAAACTCCAATCAGACTTACGCTGGAATGCGTGTGCACGTCGACATTGCCGAGGTCCGGCCTGGTGCATCCCGCGGTGGCGGCAGCTTTGACAAGAGGGGTGGTCCTCGCGAGGAGCGCCGCAGCGGCTACGGCTTCGGTCGCTCGTGCGTTCACTAACCGAGCTCTCTCTCTCTCCTCTCTCTGACCTGCGTCTTGCACAGGCGCGATGACGGCCCTCCCCCCCGCCGGTCGGTCACGAGTACGTTTCATTCCCTGGTCGTCCTGACGAGACGCCGCAGCGAGGGCTCTTACGGCGACGTTCGCACCCCTTCGAGCCGTGATGAGCAGGCGCGGGCAGGGTCGGGCAGCGGTTCGCGGGCCTGTCCCTCCTCTTCTGTCGGCCGCTGTTGATCGCCGGCGCGGCTGCAGACAAGGCTGCGAGCCCTCTCCCTGCCGAGTCGGCCCCGAAGCCCAGCAAACCCAAGGTCCGGTCTTCGGTCCAGTCGCGCGGGCGCGGCGAGGCGCTGAGGGGGTGCGGCAGGTGGATCCCTTCGGCGGCGCCCGCCCCATGAACGTGGACAAGCAGCGCGAGGCGGAGGAGAGGGTGCGCCCCGACCTCGCCTGGCCCCCGCTGCGCGCTTTGACGCGCCACCCAGGCGGAGGCGAAGATCCGAGCGGAGCGGGCGGAGCAGGCGGCCAGGAAGGATGCCGCGAAGAAGAAGGAGGAGAAGGAGAAGGAGAAGGAGAAGAAGGACGGGGGCGAGAAGGAGCCCTCGCCGGCCCCCAAGTGCGCACCTCGCCCCCGGCCCCACGCCGTGCGCGCAGCGAGCGGCCGACGCTGCGCGGCAGGCCGGAGACGCCGGCAGAGCTCGCCCCCGTCTCCGCATCCTCCTCGGCGCCGCCCGGCCCCGCCCCGGCCTCCTCTCCGAAGGACTCGGCGCCGCGCCCCTCGGACGCCCCCTCCTGGCGCTCCGGCCCCGCCCCGGCGCCCCGTGGCGGCGCTGCCGACCGCGGCGGCCGGCCCGGTAGCGGCCGCGGGGCCCCCGGCGCCGGCCGTGGCGGTGACCGCGATGACCGCTCCCGCGGCCCGCCTGCGCGAGGCGGCGCGAGCGGTGCGAGCGGCCCGGCCGCCGACAAGGCGGGCCGCGGCGCTGCCCGCGGCGGCCCAAGCGCCCCCGCAGTAGCCTCGGGTGCTGCTGGTGGGGCGGCCAAGCCGGCGGGGCGGGGCGGGGCGACAGGGAAGGAGGCGGCGGGGGCGGAGGCGACGCGGGGGCCCGTGAACCGGTTCGGGGCCCTCTCGGTCGACGACCACAGCCACGACGAGGAGCACTGAGGCGCCGCCCCGCCCGCCGGCACCGCCCTCTCCTCTCTTTCAATCAAGCTCGCATGCCCGCACGAGCGCCTTGGCGGCAGCAACCGAACATGGTTGATCTTAAACACACGAGCACGAGGGGCGGTACATCTAGGATGGGGCCTGGTGGAGAGGGGCGATGCGGGGGGCGGCTGACGGGGGCGGGGGTGCAGGGAGGGGGCGGGGGCGGGCGGGTCACTTGGCGGGCGGGGTGAGGCGCTCGATGCCGCCGATGAAGGGGCGGAGGACCGGGGGCACGATGACGGAGCCGTCCTCCTGCTGGAAGTTCTCCAGGATGGAGACGATGATGCGCGGCACCGCGATCGCCGTCCCGTTCAGCGTGTGCGCGAACCGGTTCTGCCCGCTCTCGTCCTTGTACCGGATGTTCAGCCGCCGGCTCTGGTAGTCCGTGCAGTTCGACGTGCTCGAGATCTGGGCGCGCGTCGGGCCGGCGCGGCGGGGGGCGGGGGGCGGGGGGCGGGGGCGGACCTCGCCGTAGCGCTCCATGCCGGGCATCCAGGCCTCGACGTCGAACTTGCGGTACGCCGGCGCCCCGAGGTCCTCCGTCGCCATGTCCAGCACCCTGCGCCGCCCCTCGCGCCGGCCCCGGGGCCCGGCCGGCGGGGTCGGCGGGTGCGGGCGCACTGGAAGTGGAGGCCGAGCTCGGTGAAGATCTCCTCCTCGATCTCGCGCAGCTCCGCGTGCATCGCCTCGCTCTCCTCCGGCGTCGTCACCGCGAACATCTCCACCTTGCTGAACTGGTGCACCCGGTACAGGCCCCTGCCGCCCCCGCCGTTGGCTCCCGCGGGGCGCGCCGGGGCGGGGGGCGCACTTGGAGGCGGAGCCAGCGGCGCCGGCCTCGGTGCGGAAGCAGTGGGAGAAGCCGGCGTACTGGGGCCGGTCAGGGGCGGGCCGGGGGGCGGGGGGGCGGGGCGGGGGGACCTTGAGGGGCAGCTTCTCGCGGGGGAAGGTCTCGTTGGCGAGGAAGCCGCCGATCTGGCCCCGCCCCACTCCGTCGGCCCGGGCGCCGCGGCGAGGGCGGGGGCGGGGCGCACGGAGATCTCGGCGGTGCCGATGAGGCAGAGGTCCATGCCGGCGACGCTGTACACCTGCGTGTTCTCCCCGCGCGGCTGGAAGCCGCACCCCTCCACCACGTGCGACCGCACCAGGTCCGGCGTGAGGATCGGCGTGAAGCCCTGCGCCCCGCCCCCGCCTCGCCCCCCGCGCCGACGCGGGCGGGGCGGGGCGGGGCGGACGCGGGCGGCGAGCTTCTGCATGGCCCAGTTGACGAGGCCGAGCTCGAGGAGGGCGGCGCCGTTGGTCAGGTAGTAGAACTTCTGGCCGGCCACCTGCGCGCGCGCGCTGCGTTGGCGGGGAAGGCCGGCCGGCGGGCCGGCGGGGCGGGCCTTGGCGCCGGACTCGAAGTCGATGAGGCCCAGGCGCTCGCCAATCTCCGTGTGGTCCTTCACGGGGAACGAGAAGGTCGGCTTCTCGCCCACCTGCGCTCCGCGTCGGCCCGGGGCGCGGCGCGGTGCCGGGGCCGGGGCGGGCGGACGAGCTTGATCTGGACGGCCGCGTCCTCGGGGCCGACGGGGGCGTCGGGGTGCAGGTCGTTGGGGATGCGCAGCGCCTCGCGCTGCAGCTCCACCTCGAGCGCCGTCAGCCGCTCCTCCATCCCCGCCAGCTCCGTCTTCAGCCGCTTGCCCTCCTCCACCAGCGCCGCCCGCTTCTCCGCCTCCACCTTGCCCTGCCCCGCCTAGCTCAGCGGCGAACCGGCCTGGGCGAGCGGGGATCCCGAGCCTTCAGCGCCGCGGCGTTCTCGTTACGCTTCTGGCGAAGGGCATCGACCTCCTTATCCAGCTTCGAGAACTGGTCGTACAACGCGACGACCTGCCAGGTGCGCGCGCGCGCGCGCGCGCTCTTGTCATATTATGCCGTACGTTCCTAGCTCGCGGGGTCGCCGGACCTTGTCCGCATCGGCGACCGCGGCACGCTTCTTGATCGTGTCCTTCACCAGCTGCAGGTTGTCGCGGATGTACTTGTAGTTGATGAACGCTTTAATCGGCCGGGCCTCAACCTCTGGGGCATCTGCACGCAGCGCCGCATGAACGATTTTCGCCGTACGAGCACGAACGAACATTCCCGCTCACCCTCGCCGCCCTTGGACTTGGCAGGCGCGGCGGAGACAGCCTGGACGGTCCGCCGCACTGCCGGGGCCACAGCCGAGGCGTGCACGCGGCGGGCGACCTCGAAACGGCGAGACTCCACGCTCTCAACCGCCGAGAGAGAAGCCAGCTGCGTGCGTACGCCGGCACGGGCCAGGCGGGCCGTGGACGGACCCGCCGCCGCGCGGACGACGCGCTGGGTCGCGATGGAACCCATGCGCGCCGCCGCTGTCGGGACGAAGCCGGAGACGTAGGCCAGGTCGCTGGACATTGTCGTCTCGGCCACTCAAGAAATCGGGCCTTCGATGCCTCCGCGTACCCCCCCTCCCCAGATCAGGGCCAGCTGCCCAGCAGCGGCTGAGCAGCCTGACAGAGGCTGACAGCAGCTCAGCCTGCTAGCAGCAGGCTCAGCTCAGTGACGGAGCCCAAAGCTCTGAAAATGGAGGAGGATGAGACCGCACGGCCAGCGAATGAGTTCCCAGAGTTCAGCGCGCACCTCAAGAAAGCTTGGTGCAACGAGCGAACGAGCGACGTTGTGCTGCAGCTGGTGACAGACTCAGGACAGGCGCGTCCCTTATCTACGTGTTAAGTACCCGCTTTTGGCTGATGTATGCGCTTCCAGCTGCGCTTGCGGCTGCATCGTATCATCCTCGAATGCGGCAGCGAGTACTTTAGGTCGCTGTTCAGCGAAAACTGGAACCGCGATGTTCAGCGTTGTGAATTTATGCACGATGTGAGAGTCGACGTGCCTGAGCTGGCCGCGCACGCCGTTGAGATCTCTCTGTGCGTCTTGGCTTCGTTTCGGAATCCGCGGTCTGAAGCGCTCTCAGAAAACATTTGTACGGCTTCACACCTGCACTCGATTCGGTTTCTCTCGCCATGGAGGTCTTCCAAGCAGCCTCTTTCTTCGGGGTTTCTTCGCGCCTCCCGCTTTCCTGCGCCAGCGCCGCTCACAGCAATTCAGCTTGAGCGCCTGCGCGGTCACGTCGAGAGGTACATCTTGAAGAGCCTATCGTCTTCGTGCGAATCAGCGCTCGAGAACCTGGCAATAGCCCTGCCGTTCTTCCGGACGCGAATTTTGCCTGGAGACGATGCCGTGTTGGCCGCGTACGCTCGGCTGCGGACCGCCCAACCATGCCCCCGCTCCAATGACTTCGCGGCAGCTGCAAGTCGGTGCTGCTGCGGACGGCCCACGCGCATCCGGAGATCCTGCTCTCCTGCGGGGACCTCGATTTGATCCGGGACGTGCTTACGGACCGGTGCTTCTGCGTGCCGGGGACGGAGTACGCGCGCTTCCAGTTCCTCGAGTCCCTCCATGCGAAGCTCGCCGAGGCGGAGAGCGCGGCCGCCGCCGGTCCCTCCCGCCGCATCCGCCGCCTCTCCGCCGAGGCGGAGGAGGCCGCAGAGGAGGAGGCTGGGGCGGGGCCGTGCACGCCGCCCCCCGCGGGTCCCTCGCAGACGGCGGAGACGCCGGACTCGGCGCGAGGCCCCGCCGCCAAGCGCCCCCGGACGCGGCCAGAGACGCCCGACGGACGGGAGGCCGCGGAGGGTCCACTCCCGCGGGCCTCCTCCTCCTCCTCCGCCGCGCCGGAGCCGGGCCTCGGGCGCCTCTGGGAGGAGCTCATGGGGAGCGTCCAGTTCGCGAGCTTCTCGTTTGAGGAGCTGCTGCGCACCCGCCGGAAGTACCCGCGCCTCGCCGCCCTCGACGAGTACGCCGGCCCCGCGCCGCCCCCGCCGCCCGCGCCGCCGCCGATGGGGCGCGCAGGCACAACTGGGGCCGCGACTTCATCCGCCTGAACCTGACGCGGCCGGCGGGGGCGGCCCCGGGCCTCGAGGGCGAGAACCTCGAGCGCTTCTTCTTCAGAACCTGCGTCCCCTTCCGCGCCTCGCGGCTCGGCGACCCCGAGCCCGGCGCCGCCTCGGAGCGGGTGCGCCCCGCGCCGCGCCGCCCCGCGCGTGCGCCGAGGCGGGGCGCAGGACGTGTTCAGCGACCCCTTCCTCGCCTTCGGCAACTTCTGGCAGGTGCAGCGCCCCCTCGCATGCCCGCCCTCCCCGCCTTACGCCCCCCGCAGACCAAGGCCCGCCCCGCGCTTTGCCTCCGCGTGGGCGAGGCGCACCTGACGGAGCGATGCAGGTGCGGGTGTCGAGGAAGAGCGGGGAGGAGCGGAGCACGATCAGCGTGCACATCCACCGCATCTCCGCCTCCAGGCCACCCCCCGGCCTTGCCGCCCCCGTCGAGAAGCCCGAGTGCGCCCGCCGCCGCCCCGGCCCCCTCCCGCGCCGCGTGTCCTCACCAACCCCGCAGGTACTGCGACGATCAGCTGTTCCGGTGCCGCCGCCGGCCCCGCGCCGCCGCGAGCGGTGCTCATGGGGGCGCAGCAAGTTCAAGTTCTCGATCGCGATCCCGCTCTCGCGGGCGCCGCGGGGGCAGTGGCCGTGCCGCGAGGGGAGCGCCGACTTCGCGCTCAAGGAGGACCCGCGCCTCGCCCGCACCGACCTCAACAAGTACGGCGCGTCTCGCCCCGCCCCTCCCCGGCCCCGCCCCTGGCGACGGCGAGGGCGCAGGCTGGGGCTGGGACAACGTGGTGGAGTACCGGCAGATCGCCGAGGTCGCCAGCGGAGACACTCTCTTCGTGCTCGTCACCCTCTGCCCCGCCTTCGCTGTCGAGGCCACGCAGCCCACCGACGGGTAGCCACTTTGAAGCCGCCGCCCCGCCGCCCCGCCCGATCGCGAACCCTGCCCAGCCCCCCCCACACACTGTCCGCACCTAGCTCCCACCGAACCTGCTGACTCCCCCCAAGAACCCTCCCCGCTTTGCCCGCTTGCATATGTACCGCCCAGACCAGATGTGGCGTGCGGGCGAGTACACCCTCGAAAGAAGCGAGAGAGAGGGGAACGAGGGAGGCGGGAGGTGCTGGGGAGGAAGCTGGGGAGTGGGGTCGCCGGTCGGGCGTCTGGGCTAGTGGAGGGGCGTCATGGAGAGGAGGGGCGGTGCGTAGGCGCCGGCGCCGCTCCGGGGGGATCCGAGGGCCTTCTCGAGCGCCCCGACGCGCTGCTCGAGGCCGGCGAGCGCCGCCCGCGCCCCCGCCGCCTCCGTCGCCGCCCGCTCCGCCGCCTCCGCCGCCCGCCGTATTTCCTGCAGCAGCTTTTCCAGGCCCGCGGCCCCGGGCCCGCTGCCTTCCCCGGCCGGCGCCACCGGCGGTAGAAAGAGCGGCTCCGGCTCGGGCGGGTGCCGCCCCTCGAGTGGCCCCACCGGGGCACTCGCGACGGCGGCCCCGCGTTCGAGCTCGACGGGTGCGGCGGTGGCGGCGGTGGCGGGGAGGACGGGAGGGAGTGGCGCCGGGGCGGCTCGGCGGGCCGCCGCCGGCGGCGGGGCGGCGGCGGCGGCCCCGGCGACGAGGTGTCCACCACCACCAGCGAGGGCGCTCCGGCGCGCGCCGCCCCGGCGGCCCCCGCCGCCTCCCGGCCCCTCGCTCGGGCCCCCGCACGGAGCGCGGCTCCCACGCCGGCGACGCCGGCGCTGCCGCGGGGGCCCGCGGGGGCTGGGCGATACGGCGCCCCCAACGCCGGCGGCGAGGGCGTCTGCGGCGTAGGCCACCGCTGGCGGGCCGTGAGGTGGGGCGGGGCGTGGGAGGGGCAGGGTCGGGGAGCAGGCGCACTGGGGTTGAGGTGCGCAACCAGGCGGCCGGCGAGGGGGCCCGCCATCGGCGAGACCGGCTGCGCGCGGTCGGGGAGCGCGGCGAGGCCGGCGCGGAGCACTCACCGGCGAGGGGCGCGAGGCGGGTGCGAGCGGGGTGGCCGCTGGCGGTCGCGCCGGGGAGGGCGGCGGCTCGAGGAAGGAGAGAGCGTCGGCGTCCCTGCGCCCCCGGCCGCTCGCGCGGGCAGGGGTGCGGGGGCCGGCAGGCGCGCCTTCGCGTGAAGTCGACGGCGGCCGGGGCCGGGGCGCGCTCGCCGACTCGGGTGGGGCGGCGGGGCGCCTGAGGGCCGGGGCGGGGCGGCGGGGCCCGGGGGCGCCCCAGGCGGGCGAGGACCTCGCCGATGGAAGCGCGGAACTGCGGGGGCGTCAGGCGGGCCACGGCGGGCCGGGGTGACCCGGGGCGCCTCCGAGGTCCACTGGGTCATGGCCTCGTTCATCGTGTAGAGCGTCAGCGTCGCGTCCTCATCGTGCCGCACTGCCGCCCCCGTCAGCGAGCCCCGCCCCGGCGGGGGCGGGCCGGGGGCGCGCCGAGCTCGAGGGCGCGCCGCCGCGCGGAGCGCCAGTGCACGAGCACGCGCTCGAACTGCCGCCCCCGCCCTCAGCGCCGGGGCACGAGCGGGGCGCACGGCGGGCGGAGCAGGGCGCGGGCCTGGATGCGGAGCTGCCCGCGCGAGCGCTCCATGCGCCTCGCGACGGCCGCCGGCTGCAGCGGTGCCCCGCGCCCTGCCCCCCCGCTCAGGCGCCGGCGGGGCGAGGCGGGGCGGTGGCGGGCGGACGGTGAGCTGCTGTGCGACGGTGCGCGCCGCCGCAACGACGCGCGTGGCCGCCGACGCGCGCTCCGCCGGCCGCTCCGCCACCGCCGCCCTGCACGCGACCGCCCTCGAGCTCGTCCACGGCGCCGGGCCGGGGCCGGGGCCGGGGCCGGCGGCCGCACTCGTCGGGGTCCGGCGCGAAGAGGCGCCGGGTGCGCTCCCTGGCGAGCTGGGCGCGGCGGGCGGCGTGGACGCGCCAGAGGCGCTGGATGGTGCGGGCGGCGGCGTGCTGGGTGTCGATGCGGGAGATGTCGCGCACGACCTTCCGCACGAACAGGCGCTCCACGTAGGAGAGGGTGAGCGAGTCAAATACCACCGCAGTGTATATCGCGGTCATCGTGAGGCCGCAGAAGATGACGAGGACGATGACGGCGCGCCCCTCGAAGGTCGCCGGCACGCGGTCCCCGAACCCCACCTGCGCGCCCCGTCGGGCTACAGCTCGCAGCCGGCGCGCCCCGCGCGCTGCTGACCGTCGTGAGGGAGACGAAGGTGAGCTGCGGGGACGGCGTGAGCGGGGGCAGGAGGGGGGCGGGGCGGGGCGTGGGGCGGGCCCAGAGGGCGTCGTGGAAGGTGGCGACCTCGGAGGAGGGGTCGTCCCGCTCGACCACCCACAGGAGGTAGCCCCCGACGGTCTCGAGGACGGCCAGCAGCGGGACGATGACGCGGAGGGGCCGGTAGTGGAGGTGCGTGCGGATGGTGAAGGGGACGTCGAGGTCGACGCTGTTGAGGGCGGAGTAGAGGTGCGCCGCCGCGCTCCGCCACGTCCAGTCGCGCACCACGGGGAGCACGCGGTAGAGCCGCACGAACATCAGCGCCCCCAGCCAGTCCACACCCCGCTCGAAGGCCGCCCCGGCGGCGCCCCCGCGGGCGGCCCCCGGGGCGGCGACGGCCTCGGCGGCGCTCCTCTCGAAGAAGTGGAGGGCGACGAAGGGGGGGACGTGGTAGCCGAGCAGCGCGAGCTCGAGGGCGAGGCGGGCGAGCAGCCTCTTTTTCGACCAGAGCGTGTCCTCCCGGATCGCCCGCCCCCGGCACTTGTCGATCTGCAGCTCCAGCAGGTACGAGCGCACCAGCAGCGCCAGCGCCGCCGCCGTCGACGCGCTCACGCCGACCTTCAGCGCCTGCGCGGCGCCTCGGCGGCGCGCGGCGCGCGGCGGCGGGGCGCGGGCCTGCGAGGAGGCGAGCGCGTCGCTGTTGCCGTCGACGTAGCGCGAGAGCTCCACGTCCTGCGCGCCGCTTCGCGTCCGGCGCAGGGGGCGGGGGCGGGCGCCGCGCGGACCGCGACCATGAGCAGGAGGCCGAGCAGTGCGAGGATTAGGATGAGCGTGTTCGTGTAGCGCAGCTGCTTCCGCAGCGTCCACATCAGCGGCAGCTCCTGCGCCCCGCCGGCCCCCGTCAGGTCTCCGAGGCTGGCCGGGGCCGGCGGCGGGGGCCGCCGGGCGCGGACCTCGGCGGCGGCCTCGGGGTTCTGGAGGCGCCAGGCGACTTTGAAGCGGTCGTTGAAGGACGTCGCTTCCTTGCTTGAGAGGGCCTTCAGCGTCTTCGCGAACTTCACCGCGTCCTTGATGGCCCCTGCCGCGCCTCCCCGTGAGGCCCCGCGCACGCGCAGCTGCAGCCCGAGGCGAAGCAAAGGCTCACCCCACTTGCCCACCGCGTCGCGCCCCTTGACGCCTGCGAGCGCTCGCGCCGTTCAGCGAATACCGCATGGCGATGTTATTAGCGCTAGCGCACTGATCGTCTTGGAGCGGAGGCGGCGCTTGCTGACGCGTGCCGCATCCTCCGCATCGGCGCCCTCCGTGTCTGTGCCGGCCCGCGAGCTCTGCCGCGAGGTAGCGCGCGACTGCGCATCCGGCGCACGCGCATCAGCTGCAGGGCCCCTGGCATCGGGGGAAGGAGCCGCGCTGACCTGGGCCCGCGAAACCGCGCGGGATAGATCTGGAGGGGCAGCATCTACCACGCTGGGTGTGAACGCCACATGGACCTTGGCCATAGCTAACGGCCCCGCCGGCCAACCAACCGGCCAGCGGCCGCACGCTGCTGAAGTGCGCCGGCCCCGCGACAACGTGCACGCCGGTCAGTGGCTGCCGCGCTGCTCAAGGGCGCCGCGCTAGTGACACTGGCTGCAGCTGCGCGCGGGCGGCTGGGGGCTCAGAAAGCACCCCAGATCGGATTATTCAAGCTGTAGCTAACGCGAGCTAACTCGGGGCTCTCCCTGGGTCGCCTGGGGCATAGGCCTGCTCGCCCGAGCTCCCTCTACCCCCCGAGCCCCAATCCCTTGCGGTTTCCGCTCCCCCACGCTCCTATCTGAGTGCACGTACGCGTGTGTCATATGCATACAGTAACTGCACGTGCAGCTTAAGCTTCGAGCTCGTAAATTAATCTAGCGCGATGTGGTGCTTGCAATTGGGACATAGGCGCCGGCAAACGCACAGGTCGCGCTCTAGGGGGCGGCTACTTGCGGGCGGCGGTGTCCGGGAGGCGGCCGAGGATCTTCATGTCGAGGATCTGCGGGGCGGGTGAGGGGTGCGGGCGTGGCGGGGGCGGCGGGCGGGCCTTGATGTCGCTGTTCTCGTCCATCTTGACGATGCCGTCCGCCGAGTCGATACCGATGAGGGCCCCCGTGGCGCCCCGCAGGTCGCCCCGCAGAATCTTCACCCGGTCCTTCTTCCGCGGCGGCTCCACCAGCAGGCCGCCCCGCGCCACCGAGATCTGCCGCGGCTCGCCGGGGCGGCGGCGGGGCGGGGCGGGCGGGGCGGGCGGCGCGCACGGTGGCCCCGGAGGCGTGCATGGAGACGGTGGCGCCGCCGTCGGCGCGGAGCTCGACGACCGTCCCGAGCAGCTCGTCGTGCGTGCCCCCGCCGTACCCCGCCCGCACCTTCACCACGATCTCCTCCGCCAGCGCCGCCCCCTCCGCCTCCGGCTCGCCCACCGCGAAGGGGTCCGGCCCGTCCACCACCCCGGCCCCCGCAGGCGTCGCGGGCGTCGCCGGCGTGGCCCCGTACGGCGACGCGTACGCCATGTTCGGCGTGTTCGGCGTCCCTGCCGCCCCGTCGGGAGGGCGGGCGCGGGGCGCGGGGCGGCGGGGCGCACCGGCGTAGGGCGTCGTGGGGTCCTGCGGCGTTCCCCGGTCCGAGAAGGAGGCGGCGGGGGTGACGGCCGGCGAGCCCTGCTCGAAGGAGGGCGTCTGCGCGTGCGGCACCCCGTAGCTGTTCGCCGGCGACGGCTGCGCCCCGCGTTCGAGGAGCCGGGCGCGGGGCCGGCTCGCGTGGCGCGCACCACGGCGAATGTCTGCGGGGCGGGGCTCTGCACGTCGAAGGGCGACGGGCTGAACGGGTTGTTCGCCGCCGCGCCCGGCGTCTGGGGCGCGCCCCCGCCGCCGGGTCCGAAGGCCGAGGCGGGCCCGTCGCTCCAGGTGTCGGTGCGCATGGGGGTCTGCGGGGCGTGCCAGTCCCTGTCGTCCCGCATCGGCGTCTGCATGTAGTCCCGCATCGGCGTCCGCATCCCCTCGTGCATCGGCGTCCGCATCCCCTGCGCCCCCGTCGGCGCGCGCGCGCGGCGCGCGGCGCAGGGGCCGCACGTCGTGCATCGGCGTGCGCATCCCGTCGTGCATCGGCGTCCGCATCCCGTCGTGCATCGGCGTCGCTGCGGGGCCGTGAGCGGCGCGGGCGCGCCGGGCCGGCGGGGCCGGCGAGGGCACCGTGGGCATCGTGCATCGGGGTCCGGCCGCCGTCCCACGAAGAGCTGCGGGGAGGGCGTGAGAAGAGGGGGCAAGGGAGTGGCGAATGGGGCAGGACCTGGGGCGGGAGCCGAAGCCGCTGTCGCCGCGAAGCATGCCGCCGTCGGCGCTGCGGCGGCGGGTCGGGGGCGGGCGGGGGCGGGGGCCGGGGGGCGGCGCACCCGACCTCCATGAGAAGGCGGCGCTCGACGGAGACGGTCTTGCACTTGGAGTGGAGCTCCACGCGCCCGTGCGTGTCCGTCGCCTCCTTCACGATCCCGATGTACCCCTTGTACACCCCGCCCCGGATCTGCACCGTCTTCCCGATGAGGTTGTCACGCCGCCCGTGCTGGCCCCCGCCTCGGTACGCCCCCTGAGCGGCACGGTGAGCCCTCGCTGGGGCGGGGCCGGCGGGGCGGGGACCTGGGCGCCGGGCGTGGCGCGGATCTGGGCGAGGCTCGGCGAGCGGGCCTGCGGGGTGTGCATGGGAGACATCCGCGGCGAGGCCGTCGGCAGGAACGACTGCCGTGCGCGGCGCGTCAGCTCGGAGGGCGAGGGGGCCCGGGCGGGGCGGGGCGGGGACCATGGGAGCGCCGGGGCCCTGGCGGGGGCCCTTGGCGCCGCCGAGGAGGATGCAGGAGCGGGAGCGGACGGCGACGACGCCGCCGTTCTCGATGACCTCGCTGCACTGGAGGAAGGCAAAGGCGCGGAAGAGGTGCAGGACGGTCCCCTGCCGCTCCTTCATCGGCCCGTCCCGGATGCGCACAACGTCCCCCACCGTCATCGTGTTCTGGCTGAAGTCCAGCGCCACCGCCTGCCCGCCCCCGTCGGCCCCCGCCCGCCCCGCCCCGCAGCCGCCCCGCAGCGCACCGTCTTCGAGTTGCGCTTGCCCCGGATCTGCTGCAGGCGCACCGTCTGCGCCGGGGCCTCAGGGCTGCGGCGCGGGCGCGGGGGCAGGGAGGCGGCGGGCCTGGAGGACGCCGTTGTTGTCGAGGGCGCGGACCGAGTCGCGCTCGACCTTGACGATGCACCCGACCAGGTGCGAGCTGCGGCCGCTCGCGCCGGCGCGGCGGGGCGGGGCGGGAAGGGGGGCGGGGCGGGGCGCACTCGAGCTGGACGAGGTCGAAGAGGGCGTAGTTGCCGATGGTCTCGCGGCCCGAGGAGACCTCGGAGGCCTCCTGGATGTCCGTCGCGAGCACCTTGAGCTCCTCCTTCGTCACGTCCGAGAGGATGACGACGGTGTTCCCCTTGACGTCCACGATCATGCCCGTCTCCCGCTCGTACATCCCCGCGATCACCTGCCCCGCCCCTCCCCGTCACCCCACGCCGCCCCGGCGGGGCGGTGCGCGGCGGGGCGGGCCTTGACGTGCGCGCCGGGCTCGAAGTACTTGGAGAGCTGGCTCTTGGGGAAGGTGAGGAGCTCCTGCGGCGCCGCGTCGGCCCCCCTCGCGGGGTGGGGCGGGGCGGGGCGGGGCGGGGCGGGGCGGGGCCGCACGGTGAGCTCCTCGTGCTTGGGCTTGATGGAGACCATGTCGCCGTCGACGGCCTCGACAGTGCCGAGCAGGTCGATCAGGTCCCCCTCGCTCACCCGCACGGTGTCCCCCTTCACGAACTCGACCTTGCGCTTCAGGTTCGTCCCGGGCTCCAGGCTCAGCCGCCCGAAGCCGCCCTCGTCGTCGTCGTCCTGGCCCCGCTTCTTCGACTGGAAGCGCGCCAGCTCGTCCAGCGTCGGCGTCACGTTGCTCGTGTCCTGCCCTCCATTCGGCCCGGCCCGACTCGCGGGGCGGGGCGGGGCGGGGCGGGGCGGGGCGGGGCGGACGAGGCCGCGGAGGGAGATGCTCTTGAGGAGGTAGCCTTCCTTGAAGCGCTGCCCCTCGAACGAGTACATGAACTCGCCCGTCTCGGGGTCCTTCCGCCGCTCCACCTGGCCCCCGGCCCGCCTGCCCCGCCGTCGGCGCCCGCCCCGCCCCGCCCCGCCCCGCGCAGCGCCCCGCGCACGTGATGTCCTCCTCGTTGAAAAGCTTCGCCGGGGGCCGGTTGTTCCGCACGCGCTTCCGCCCCGCCGCGTCCCGCTGCGCGGCCTGAGGGGCGGGGGCGCGTGCGGGGCGGGGGAGGCGCGCCTCGTCCTTGTCGCGGAGGCCCTGGACCTTGGCCATGTCGATGCGGGGCACGAGGCGCACGGTGCACGTGTTCTTCGTCTCGTCCACGCTCACCACCTGGCCCAGGTCCCCCCCGTACACCCCCCGCTTCACCCGCACCCAGTCGCTCTTCTTCACCGCCGCCTCCTTCCGCTGGATCGTCAGCACCTGCCCGCCCCGCGTCAGCCGCCGGCCCCGCCGCGCGCCGGCGGCCGCCTCCTCGCCTCGGGCATTTCGCGGATGGGGACGAGGGTGATCTTGTAGTGCTGGAGCAGGCGCAGGCCGCGGACGGCCTGCGGGGCGGGGGTCGGGGGGGGCGACGGGGCGACGGGGAGGGCGGGGGCGGCGGACGGCGGCGACGTGGTCCTGCTTCTCCGCCTCGACGTAGATGTAGCCCTTCAGGTGGTCGCACGCCAGCGCCGACTTGATCTGCCCGCCCCGCCCCCTCGCCCCCCCGCCCCGCCCCGCCCGCCCGCTTTGCGGGAAGCGCACGAGGAGGGCCTGCTCGGTGCCGAGCAGGTCGAAGTACTTCTGCATGAGCGAGACGACCGCCTCGCGCTCGTGGCCGTTCTGCACCGCGCGTCGGCCCCGGGGCGGCGCGGGGCGGGCGGGCGGGGGCGCCTTGCAGGGGATGAGGTAGAGCTTGGGGTCCTTTACGGAAGGGAGGTCCTCGAGGCGGTTCACCTCGTCCGGCGTCTCCTCGTCGTAGTCGTACTCGTCGCCCTGCATCTGCGCCCGGGCTCGCCCCCGCCCCGCGCCCCGCCCTCCCACCCCCGCTCACCCCCGCATATCGCTCCTTGAGCTTCGCCTCCAACTCCTCCTCCGTCTGACCCTCCACCTCGAAGTGCGGGACGCGCGGCCGCAGCGCCGGCTCGTGCACGGGTTGCGTCTCATCGTCAAAGAGCTCTGCGTCGCGGGCGGTTGGCGCGACGCAGGCCATGGGCGCGAACGCCGAACGCAGACCGTTCACGATATCTTCTCCCTCGTCGTCGTCTTCGTCGTCGTCGTCGACCTCGGCTTCGAGCTCGAGGAACTGGGACGCGCCGCCCGCCTTGCTGCTCGCCACCATAGCCTGAGCGTCTCGCAGGCCGCCGCGGCGCGCGTGGCGCACCGCTTCTTTCTCTTTCTCCTATCCTCCTCCTCGTCCTCCTCCTCATCCTCCTCCTCGTCGGAGTCCTCGGCCTCGGCTTCTGCGACCGAGTCGTGTGATGAAGGCCGCAAAAGCCCTTCGCGGCGCCCTGATTGCGCGCTGCGATGACTTCCGGGGCGCCCCACGGCGGCCTCCCCGCGAATGCGAATGTGCACAAAGCACCCTAGGCATCGACGCGGGCGGCTGGCGCACCTTCCTCCTCCTGCCCCTTCTCGTTCTCCTCGCGCTCGTCGTCGCTCCCCATTCTTCTTGTCGCGGTGCGGATGGCGCGCGACTTCGCGAGTGCTCGTACCCGGGCAGGAGGGGTACGAGCACTCGGCAAACCGGGAGCCGAAGCGAGACCACAGGCCCAGGAGCAGAGCATCTTTTGCTCCGACTACCCAAAGGGTTGCAAGGCGTTCTCAATTGGTTCGGCCTGGTGCGCTCCTGGTTCAAAATGCCCATGGCTGCGCCGTAGCGGCCACGCGCCGCGCTGACTGCTCGCACCATAGAGTATCTTCCTGTCTCGCAACGCTCGTGAGCCGGAGTGCGGGGCGGCTGGCCAGCAGCGGCTGCGTTCGGGCGCCGCGCAGCTGCTGAAGACACAACGCGAAGCGAAGTAGCGCAGCGTCGCAGCTGAAGCTAGAGGAACGGACTTGAAGCGCCCCGTGCGCTCGTCCTAGAACAGCAGCTTCTTCGAAGTGGGCGGGAGATGCGGGCTGTCATCGCCTGGTCGGACAAAGTCGTGCGTCGATGCGCACCAGGAAGAGGGACTTAGCCTGAACTCCCGCGCAGCCGGACCGGGATGGTGTGAAGAGTATCGTGTACGACATTGCATTCCGCCCCGGTGCGTTTGCTGGGCCAGCGTGTCCCCCGGCGGCCGGTCTGAGCTGGTCGCAGATGGCACGCAGCTTGTCGCGGCTGTCGGCAACCGCGTGCTGGTATACGATGCCATCGACGGCGACTTGCTACACTCTCTCAAAGGTGCCTCTCGTCCGACTCGTGCCCGCGGCCGCGCTTGGTAGGAAGGCGGCTTTCGTAGGCCACAAAGACACCGTGTACTGCGTGGCATACTCGCGCGATGGCAAGCGCTTTGCCTCCGGAGGGTGCGCCGCCACTCTACCCTCTGCCTTCGGCCCAGAGCTCAGGGGGCGCGCAGTGCGGACAAGACGATCATCATCTGGACGAGCAAGGCGGAGGGTATCCTTAAGTACAGCCACAACGACTCGATCCAGGTCCCCGCGTCGCGACGCGCCTGCGCGGCGCCGCCACTGAGGGCTCCCGCGCCGCAGGCCCTCTCGTACAACCCCGTCACGCAGCAGCTCGCCAGTGTCACCGCGTCGGACTTCGGTGCGGCTGCAGACCCGCCGCCCGCCGCCAAGTGCGCTCACGCCCCCCCCGCGCGCGCCAGGTCTGTGGTCGCCCGAGCAGAAGTCGGTGGCGAAGCACAAGGTTCTTTCCAGGATTCTCTGCTGCAGGTGCGCCGCCTCCCCGCTGCGCACAGCGCAGCCGCCAGCCGAGATCGGGCGGCAGCTGGACGAACGACGGGCAGTACATCGCGCTGGGGCAGTTCGACGG